>JAMKCH010064330.1:0-18290 GCA_023653785.1 Ophioderma brevispina
GTCCGCCACTATTATTTCTTATCTACTCATGAACTGCCAATGGTATCCCACTCAACGTACGGCTCTTTGCAGACTATTGCGTCGCATATACAAATATCACCAACATTAACGATACACATCTACTCCAGCATGATCTTGAATCACTCTCAAAATGGGTGACCAATTGGCAAAATGAGTGCTTCAATTCTGACAATGCTACGTTTTAAGTATTACTGGATAAGATCCACATACATTATTACAAAATATAAACTAGGAAATGTACATTACAATAGACAACTTCGCATACATACTTTGGGTCGAGATCCCACAGGATCTAAATGGAACTCACACATACACAAAATCGCGTTTCTGCAAACAAACTCTGGGATTTTGTAAGGAGAAATCTTGGCACTTGTACAAAGGAAACTAAAATCATCTTATGTCCACTGGTCAGACCGTCAATGGAATACGTTCCGCTATATTGACCCTCACACAAATTTATCTATACAAAAAGGTGGGCAAAATACAAAGGCAGGGCAGCTCGGCTTGTCACAACAACTATGATTGGAAGACCAGTAGTTACAGAACTCATACGGGAGCTCGAATGGGACAATGCTTTCAACAAGGAGGAAAAACTTCTAGACTATGCATCTTGCAAAAAGCCATTGGGGGGCACCTGGCCTACCAGTCCAGACACACTTGCGTCGCCCAGAGGGCAAACCCGCCGATCACACGGAAATACCTATATTGAATACCAACCGCATTGATGCCTTTAAATAACCTTCATACACGTACTGGTTCTTGAATGGAATAACCTGCGGCCGAACATATCTAATATCAGTGATCCGAAGCTATTTAAGTCATCAGTAACCAACTACAATGAAGCAAAGACCACAACATCACGGACTAACATCATTTCATTGCGCACTCTCTCTTCCTGCTCGTTTAGGTCCCAACTGCGTTGTGTCAGTATCCTAAAGAAGAAAGAAAGAAAGAAAGAGGATGCTGCAGACAAGTCGGCCTACATCTAAATGCCAAGAAGACAGACTTGACTGTCAATGATGAAAATACTCATTCCAACCTATCTGCTTGACAGATGGTACCCAACTCAAAGAGATTGGGGACTTCAATTACTACGGTCCTATTTGCTGACAGCGAAGATAGACTTCTTGTCATTAAGGACAGCCTTGGAATTCCATGCCAATTAAACTGCACCACTGATGGCAATCTTGGTTTCCAATTCAACCAACGTAAATTCTTTAGAGCCTGTGTAGAGCAGTATCCTGTTATATGATCTGAGACCTGGACCTTGAAGAAAGAGGCGACAGGATAGACTGGATGGCCGCTACACCAAGCCTCTTAGGAGTACAAAACATATCCTGGCGTTAGCACATGACCAAAGCATACATGTAATGGCGATATCCTGCCAATTTCATCTTCTGGTGCCCAATCCGAGCCATGATTCGCCGTCATCATGCGATTGATCAGTAGTCTCAGACGTCACATGTGGAGGTTACCATGCCCAAACAGAGGCCATCGCCCTTTAACTACATTTATGACTGTGATTTCTCGATAAGTCCAGTCAGATCCATCTGAAATCCCACGTAATGATGGACAGGGACATTATATTTGGCGCTACATGGTATCTGTGGCCGCTAGATAGATATTATGATGGCATATATTGTGCATTGGTTTTTCTATTTTGTGACTTGGTTTGGGGATGCACTTGTTGTCCCCGCCGAACGAAGTTCGGGAGCGGAGGGGACTATAAAATGGATCCGTCCGTATGTCCGTCCTTATGTCCCGTGATAAAAATGTTTATACCCTGGAACATTTGGGTTATATCTTTTTTTCTGTCTGAGTAGATTAGCCAAAAACTTTTGGGGGATATGTAGGAGGGGAACCCCTACTCACCATGTAACTCATCCCCCCAGGGTCCTCCCGGGTCTGTCAGGGGGTAGGGGAAAAGTTCAATATTGCACAGAAAATGTCAACATTGTGTACACTTTATCTGGAGTTTCCGTAAGTCTACGATGCTGAACTTGGTGGAAAGAAGCGGTTGATAAGTTTCGTCACCTTAGTAGATTTTGGGTGTAAATATGCTAATTAAGTATCTAATTTGTCATAATTGTGAAATTTTTCCGCAAGGCTTTGTACAAGTTTTCTGGAGTTCTGTACGGCGTATATGATGTCACTGGTGGAAGAGATCGGAGCTGAGGAGTTCTCGACCTGATTAGATTTTGTTCGATTAATTTTATTCTGGTTGTCGGGTCGTCTTTTGGTTTTGCCAGCCTGTTTACATTTCTTGAAAAATGTGAAAATACGTAAATATGTTTCGCCTCTTTCCAAACCCCGTATGGGTCCCAATTTTAAAATGTGGTCACTGATTTTTTTCAAAAATAGTGTTGCCAAATTGAGTAAAAAAAAAATAGTTGTGGAAAAGGCAAATCAATTCAAGTGAATATTTCAGGATTTTTTGCAGATTAATTCAAGATTATTTATTGAGTCATTTTACCAAAAGATAACCCATTTTCTTTTTCAAGATTTTTTTGCGAGCTAGTGATGGCCAAACTTAAGCGTGGACTGGTGCAGTTTTAGATGTCACTTAGTGGATCGCGATATTTGGCGGGGACATATTTTAACGCATCACTTAAATACGAGTTCCGCCGCTTGTTTTTTTTTTGGGGTGGGTGGGAGGTCCACTTATGGGTGCAACTTGGATATTTAGGGGGAGTTAGTAGCCAGAGCAATAAATTTATTTTCGGTCAATTTGACATGTTTGAAACTACTACAATAACAATTTATCATGCGTAATGAAGTCTCTGTTTAATTTCAGTACCATATCGAATGGAGAATAGTTAATGTACTCACCAAGCATCTGCCAATAGTCCTATGGTAAGTGACATTAGAAAACACACACACTTCACACTCACGCACACCCTGGCAGAATTTGAGTGCTTTTTAAGATTAACATCAATTAGTCAGTCATTTAAACTTTAGATTTTTACACTGTTTTGGGTTACAAAGATATATACCAAAAAGAATGGACTGGTGTTCCAATGCAATCTGTTCCTTAGAAGCAGTACTTACTCTACACCGTACATAGTAATGCATTCAAACACAGACCTTATCTAAGCCTATCCAACTATGGAACATTGTCATAATTCTGGATTGTGGTTTGGAATCATTCCGGCTTGTGGTTTTTGCTTTGTAGGCCTGGTTGAGATCTAGTGTAGGTTTGCCCCAGTTATGCCTGTGTGGCATTGTGTTAATTTAATAGCCTACCCCCTTCTTGTAATCTAGCCATCAGACCTCACTGGTACGGCTACTGCCCTTTGGCCTAAGTTGCAAAGAGAAGTGCAGCAAAAACAATACTTTCATAACCTTGGTTATTTGGGAACCTTTGTACAGAGTGGATCCATACCCATTCTTTTAAGATTGATTGTTTTTACTATGACATCATCGGATGAGTTATTTTGAATACCAATATTTGTTGCAATCCTTTTTGCACCCAAAGTGATGCAACAATCAATGATGACATTGCTAAAATGTGATTTCTCTAATAACTAGGAATTATAAATTTTTTTAAAATAAGTGTGTCGCCAATCTAACTTGCAGATTTGATCTACTCTTGAAGTAAATTCATACGTTTTTGTACTTTGTTTCTGTCCATAAATGGTCATATTTGGCACTGGGATACAAGGATTTCTCTCATTACATGTACATCAAATCATCCTCAAAATCACTGAACTTTTGGAAATAAGATTTTTGAGGATATATTAAATCATAACAAAAGATTTTGCAAAAATTGTGAGTACCCTTATAAAGCATGATGTGATGTGTATTGCCTTCCAGAAAAAAGCAAACCCCACAGAATCAGTGGCCATAACATTTAGAGTAATTTGCACATATATTTTTGCCAAAATTTGTACAATCTTATTTTAAACTACCATCATGAAGACATTAGAGTAACTGAAATCTCAATCAAGCTAAAAGGACACCCTTTACCAATTTGATTGAAGCTGTATTTTTCCTGTGTGTGTGCGCGTGATGTGTGTGTGTGTTATTGTTTGTGTTATTGTGTTTTTGTGATTTTTTGCTTTAGACACTTTTTAGGCACTGACTTAAAATGGCGGTACGGGTGTGTGCGGCTCTTAAGACCCACAGGTCGCACTCTTCCGCATTTCTTTAGAAAAAACCCCCGACAACTATGTTTCAGTTCTTAAGACCTTATACTTTGCCACAAAATCACAATTTTATCTCCATGGCTGAAAATTTGCCAGTTCTTCAGGGCTCCTAAACTTCATTTGGCTCAAAATTTAGTTCCCATGTCCATCAATTGGCCAAAAATTCAGTTCTCAAGACCCTGCCTTTCGCCAAAATGTCAGTTCACAAGCCCCAAGTGGCGGCGCTTTGCGCACACCCCTAACCAAAGTTGAGTGCCCCCCTTCCCGGGAATCATTCAGCTGTGATTCAGTTTCACATGATTTTTGTTATGCTTTAAGCAATACTCATCCAAAAACCTTTGGTGTACCCTTTGTCATAAACATCCCAATTTCTGTTCAATTTTTTAAAATGAACTTATAAACTTTACATTACATCAGAAACTTGGCATTGAAGTTCATGTTGTTTATGAGCTGCAACTGCTGCTCAAATGTGTGGAAATCTTCCTGAATCAAGGTTGTGTTATATGTGAATTTTTTTCGTGTCAGTTTTCATTAAGTTTTTGATGATTTGTATTGTGTGGTTGAGAGGTTGCACTTTATCCAGGAAAATCATGCCACTTTTATTTGTGTGGGATTGAGCCAACATTCTTGCATGGCTTTATCTGAAGATTATTCCATTCTAAGATTTAATTTGTGGTTCATTGATGTGACCAGTATTTATTGCTGAATAGAAACACACATGTGTTGTAGGCATGTGTGCGTAATAAATAGGCGCGCGCGACTTATTGATCGTCCACAAACTCTTCAATCGAAAGTGATGTCAATTAGATTGAATTCAACGATGTAGTGGCAACTTTAAACACCAATATACAGGTAATTTAGCAAATTCTGCACCTTCTATTACATAGACAAAACAGGACAACATGATGATTATCAAACATTGCATTTACTGATTTAACTCAAATTAAATTAACTTTAAATCATTTATACCAAATTTTGGAGCTTTTATCTTCATAAAAGGACATTATACAACTTATAATGCATCTGCCTCTACTAGATCTTCATCTTCTTCAATTTCGTTATCAACATCTCCTCCAAGTGAAACCATACCCTCAACAATGTTGCATTAACGGACAAACATAAAAAAAATCAGACATAGGTGTTGCAATTGTCCCTGCAGTGCGGTCATTAGGGGAAGAGAGGGAGTTTCTATAAGCTGATGAATGGAGGGGGAACCCTGGTTGGTCATTATTCCAAATTTATTTAAGAGGCATCAATGTGTCCCCTGGAAATTCTAGTTGAACAACCTATTTGTTTTTGCAGTTACAAGAGTTGAATTGTAATTAAAATCTGTAAACTAGTTTGCAAGTAGTTTATAATCAATTTATCATGCTTCTTTTAAGAGGATGATATCACAGTAATCAGCCTTTCAAAGCTTTTCACAAAGTTTTTCAAAGCAATATTACACTATTGATATGGGGATGCATTATTGTTAAGAATGTGAACTATAAAGCTCTTAGCTCTTGAAGCATGCAACGTTGGAAGGCGTGATTAGTTGATCATAAATAGGTAAAGGTTTGTAAGCCCCTTGTCTTAGTTAGAGTTTCTTTTTCCTTTTTCTGTGGATCCAAATAGTCCGTTGAGCCATCGGGTGGTCTTATCATCATGAAAGGATTCTCTCTCATGACTCTTCGAATTTTAAGTCAATTGAGTGTTTGGTTTGAGTGACTGATCCTGTACTGGTGGATTGATGAGTCTCTGTAACAGGGATTTACGAGTTGAGAACCCATGTGGTTGGGTAATTGGGCCAGATGTAGATGGAAAAGGGACGTTTCGGGTATATAGGGTGGAAGAACGTAGTTGGAAATTCCGTGCCCTGGGTTGTTTTGGAAAGGGCACCTGTGTTAACACTTACTGTGCTCAGGTGATCGAGATCTCGATCAATACAGTGGCAGTTATTTAACATGTCTGCCTTGGTGTGCATTAGAGGTGTTTAAAAAAGAGACTCTTAGTTACTTGGGAAGGATGCTCTGTGGCGCACGGACGGGGATCTTGGACTTGGAAAGGACCTGGGTAAGGGACCTTGGTGGAAGTTATGTTGGACCCTGAACTCTGTGGGAGCGATATGAAAAGTGGACACTGTTTTTGTTGGCAGGTGGCCCTGGATGAGTTAGACAGGGCTAGGTAGTGAAAAAAATTTACTAATACTACACATGTCTGATAAGATTCTGTACGGATCCTAACAACCCTAACCTTGCATTAGTAACCGTTACATCTAAACTGTGTTTAGAACTCTACTTGCAGGTTTGATTCTATTGTTTCAAGGATGTAGGATATGGAAGGAAAGAACTTGCATCCATCGGCTCTTAACCAACCGTCTGATATCCATGTTGGGCTGTTGAAAAGTTTAAGGACAAAGCTACTCAAAGTTCAAAACTGGCCTCGTATACAGAAGGTGATAAGAAAAATCCAATGCTCTGTTGTCATTCATATGTCCTGGACTTTCCATCGAAACGTGATCTAGTGTTCAAAAACCATGGCTTTTCTACCATGTTGAAACCGCACCGCACTATACACAGTCTTTTAGTCATCCCCCTATTTTGGATCTGCAAAAAGGAAAAGAAACGCTAAACAAAGATATGAGTGCTTAACAACTTCACCATGTTTGTGGTTTCAACCATGCCCTCAACGTTGGATGCTTCAGAGCATCAGCATACATCATGATTTGAGTTGCCATTCCCAGTCAGAACTACTTTGCCGTCCGGCCCAGATGCAAACACGCGTCACACGGACATACCTATTGAATACCAAACCGCATTGATGCCTTGTAAATACTCATTCCTAACACGTACTGTTCGGAATGGAACAACTTGCCGTCGAACATATTCTAATATTAGTGATCCGAAGTTATTCAAGTCATCAGTAACCAACTACAATAAAGCCCCCGACAAACAACATCAAGGACTAACACCAAGTTCAGTTGCGCACTGCCTACTTCCTGCTTCGTTTAGTTCCCCAACGGGACTTGTGCAGTTCCTAAAGAAAAAAAGAATAAAACAAAAAACAAAGAAAGATGATTCTGCAGACAAAGTCGGCCTACATTTTAATGCCAAGAAGACCGAATATATGACTGTCAATGAGGAAGATATCATCAACCTATCTGCTTTACAGATGGTACCCAACTCAAAGAGATATGGGGACTTCAAGTACCTACTGGCCTATGTGCGACGGCAAGGTATACTCTTGTCATGTAAAGGACAAAGCTTGGAATGCCTGCACTAAACTGCACCACTTAGGGCAATCTGTCTCCAATCACCAAGCGGAATTCTTATGAGCCTGTGGTAGAGAGTATCCTGTTATATTAATCTGAGACCTGGACCCTGAAGACAGAATGCTACAGGATAGACTGGATTGCACCTACACCAAGCTTTCTTATGGGAGTACAAAAATATCCTGGCGTGAGCACATGACCAAAGGCAGTACAGGTAGATGCGATATCCCTCCAATTTCATCTCTGTGCCCAACGCGAGAAGCTTCCGCAGTCACTGCAGTTGATTGAATCAAGTATCTCAGACGTCACTGTTTGAGGTTACCATGCCCAAACAGAGGTCATTGGACCTGTTAACTACATTTAGGAACTGTGATTTCTCGAGACATCCAGCAAGATCCATCTGAAATCCCCAACTAATGATGGACAGGGACATTATATTTGGCGCTACATGGTTCTGTGGCCGCTAGAATGATATTATGATGGCAATATTGTGCTTGGTTTTTATGTTGTGACTTGGTTTGGGATGCAACTTGTTTGTCCCCCCTAACGAATTTCGGGAGTTCGTCGGGAGGGACTATACATGGGCTCCGTCCTATGTTCCGTCGTATGTCCCCGTCCGTATGTCCCGTGATAAAAATGTTACCCTTGGAACATTTTGGGATATCTTTTTTCTGGATGAGCTAGATTATCCAAACTTGGGTATATTGAGGGGGGAATACCCCCTACTCACACATGTAATTCATCCCCAGGCTCCTCCCTGGGTCCTGTCATGGGTAGGGAAAAAGGTCAAGATTGCACAGAAAATGTCAACCTTGTGTACAATTTATCTGGAGTTCCGTGAAGGCTACGTGATGTACTTGGTGGAAATACAGGGGTTTTTGTTGAGTTCCAACCTGATTACTTTTGGGTGTAAAATATGCTAATGAAGTATCTAATTTGCATATTTGTGAAATTTTCCCCGCAAGGCTTGTGTCCAGTTTTTCTGGAGTTCTTTAAGCTGATAATGATGTAACTTGGTGGAAAAGATCGGGCAGAAGAGTTCTCGACCTGATTAGATTTTGGCGATTGTAATTTTGTTTCTGGTTTTCGGGTCAGTCTTTGGGTTGCCAGCCTGTTTACATTTCTTGAAATGTGAAAATACGTAAAATTCAATTTTCGCCGCTTTCCAAACCCGATGGGTCCCCCAAATTTAAAATGTGGTCACATGAATTTTTTTTCAAAAATAGTGTTGCCAAATTGAGTAAATTATCATATTTTTTACGAAATTTAGTGAATTTTGTCAGGATTTTTTGCATGATGAATTCAAGATTTCTTGAGTCATTTTTACCAAAGATAACCATTCTTTCAGTTAGTTTTTTGCGAAGCTAGTCATGGCCAAAATTAAGCGTGGACTGTGCCGTTTTAGATGTCACTAGTGATCGCGATATTGGCTGGGACATATTTTACGCATCACGTACATACTAGTTCGCCTTGTTTTTTTTTGTGGGGTGGGTGGGAGGTCCATCTATGGGTTCAACTTGATTTAGGGGGAGTTTAGTAGCCATTAGCAATAAATTTTATTTTGCAGGTACTTTTGACCTGTGATGCCGCTGACAATAACAATTAGCAATGATTAATTGAGTCTCTGTTTAATTTCATCATATCGTAATGGAGAGAGTTATGTCCCACCAGGGCATCTGTCCAATAGTCTAGGGTAATGACAGTAAAAAACCACACACTTGCACACTCACGCACACCCTGGCAGAATTTGAGTGCTTTTTAAGATCAACATTAGTTCATTTAAACTTTTTGGTACAATTTTACAACATATACCAAAATAGTAACTGACTGGTGTTCCAATGCAATCTGTATACCTTAGAAGCAGTACTTACTCTACACCCGCATATTAATGCTTCAACCCAGACCTTATCTAAGCCTATCCAACTATGGCCATTGGTCATAAGTTCTGGATTGTGTTGAATCATTCCTATGTGGTTTTTGCTTTGTGGTGCCTGGTTGAGATCTATGTAGGTTTTGCCCCAGTTATGCCGTGTGCATTGTGTTATTTATAGCCTACCCCTTCTTGTAATCTAGCCATCAGACTCAACTGGGTACTGCTACTGCCCTTTGGCCCTAGAGTGGCAAAGAAGAAGTTTGCAGCAAAAAACAAATAGTTTTCATAACTCTGTTATTATGGAACCTTTGTACAGAGTGGATCCATACCCATTCTTTGAAGATGTTGATTTTTTTGACCTAAGGACATCATCGATGAGTTATTTGAATACCAATATTTGTTGGCAATCCTTTTGCCACCCAAAAGTGATCAAATGCATATTGACATTGCTAAAATGTGATTCCTCTATAACTAGGAATTATAAAATTTTTTTTAAAATACGTGTGCCTGCCAAATATAACTTGCAGATTTGATCTACTCTGGAAGTAATTCATAATTTTGTACTTTCTGTCCATAAATGGAATCATATTTGGCACTGGTATACAAGGATTTCCTCATTACATGTACATCAAATCATCCTCAAATCAACTGAACTTTTGGAAATAAGATTTTCTGAGGATATATTTAATCATAACAAACGAATTTGCAAAATGTGTGAAGTACACTTTAAAGCATGATGTGAGGTTGTATTGCCTTCCAGAAAAAGCAACCCCACAGAATCAGTGGCCATAACATTTGAAGAATTTGGCAAAATATAATTTTGCCAATCATTTTAAATCTTATTTTAAACAACATTCATGAAGAAATTAGAGTAACTTAGTATCGCAAATATCAGCTAAGATGACACCCTTTACCAAGTTGATTGAAGCTGTAATTTTTTCATGTGTGTGTGCGCGTGCATGTTTGTGTGTGTATAGCAGGTACTGAATTGGATCTCACAGATTCAATCTTAAGACACTTTTTTAGGCACTGACTTAAAATGCGGTACGGGTATGTGCGGCATCAAGATTCCACATTTCGCACCTCTTCCGCAGTTCTTTAGACCCCCGATCAACTATGTTTTCAGTTCTTAAACCTCTACTTTGGCCATAAACTCACAAATTTAGCTCCATGGCTAAAATTTGGCCATTGTTTTCTTCTTGGCTGCCTAAACTTCAAATGTGGGGCTCAAAATTTAGTTCCCATGTCCTAAAACCTTGGCCAAAAAATTCAGTGCCAAGACCCTGCCTTTCCCAAAATTTCAGTTCAAAAGCCCCCAAGTGCGGCGCTTTGCGCCAGCAGCCCCCTCAAAAGTTTGAGTGCCCCCCTCATCCCCGGGAAGTCATACTGTGAGTCATTTCAATGATTTGTAGTATGCTAAGCCATACCATCCAAACCTTTGGTGTACCTTTGTCATAACATCCCACATTTCCTGGTCAATTTTTAAAATGATTTTTATGATTTTTGAGATTGTTGTCTAAAGTGGCATTGAAGTTCATGTTGTTTTATGATATTGCCTGCCTGCTCAAATGTGTGGAAATCTTCCCTTGAAATCAAGGTTGTGTTATAGTGTGAATTTTTATTCGTTTCAGTTTCCTTAAAAGTTTTTGATATTTTATCTTGTGGTTGAGAGGTTGCACATTATCCATGAAAATCAATGCCACTTGTAGTTGTGTGGGATTTAGGCCAAATTTTTGCATGGCTTCACCTTAAGATTGATTCATTATAAGATTAATTTGTTCATTGATGTGAACCATAATTTATTGATGAATACAAACACCCATTGTGTTGTATTGCATGTGTGCGTATAAATAGGAGCGCGCGACTTATTGATCGCCACAAACTCTTCAATCGAAAGTGATGTCAATTAATTGAATTCACAGATTGTAGTGGGCAAATTTGTAAACCACCAGATATATAACAGGTAATTTTAGCACATTCTGGCACCTTCCTATACTATACAGACAGGACAACCATGATGATTATCAAACATATGCCATTTACTGATTTAACTCAAATTTAAATTAACTTTACATCATTTATTCTCCAAATTTTTGAGCTTTTTCTGCAATTACAGAGGACAGTTACAACTTAATCCGTGCATCTGACTCTACCCTATCATCTTCACAGCCTTCATTCACATTTCGTGGTTCTCCAACAGCCTCTGGCCTTCCCAGTGCTTACACCCCTGCCCGTCTGTACCTCCCAACGAATCATTCATGACCTTACCTGTCCAAAAATAAAAAAAAAATCAGACAATAGGTGGTGCAATTGTCCTGCAGTGCTGGTCATTGGGGGAAGGGACGGAGGGAGTTTCCACCTTATAAGCTGATGAATGTAGGGGGAACCCTGTTGGGTCATTTATTCCAAATTTTATTTAGGAGGCAAATCAATTGTCCCTGTAAATTTCTATTGAACACCTATTTTGTTTTTTGCAGTTACAAGAGTTGAATTGTAATTAAAATCTGTAAACTAGTTTTGCAGTATTATTTCTAATAATTATCTTCTTCCCTTTTAGGATGATATCCAGTAATACAGCCTTTCAAAGCTTTTCACAAAGTTTTTCAAGCAATATTACAACTATTGATATGGGGATGCATTATTGTTAAGAATGTGAACTATAAAGCTCTTAGCTCTTGAAGCATTCCAAGTTGAAGGCCGTGATTAGGGGTTGATCATAAATATGGTAAAGGTTGTAAGCGCCCCTTGTCTTATGTTTCAAAGTTTCTTTTCCTTTTCTGTGGATCCAAATATCTCTTGACAGCATCGGGTGGTCTTATCAGATTCTCTATCAATGACCTCCTGGATGATGTTTATCAATGGAGTGGTTGGTTTGTGAGTGACAGGGATCTGTAATGGGGATTTGTGATTTCTCTGTACAGGGATTTACAGTTTGAGACCCATGTGTATTGGATTGGCCATATGTAGATGGAGAGGGTAACTTTGGGTATATAGGGTGAGAACGTAGTTGTGGAATCACCGTGCCCTGGGTTAGTTGGAAAAGGGCACCTGTTTTTAAAAAGGAGGAATCTTAGTTACTGGGAAGATGCTCTGTGGAGCAATGAAGGGGATCTTTGGACAGTTGTGTAAAGGACTTGGGTAAGGGACCTTGTGGAAGTTATGTGGGACCTTGAACTCTGGAGGATCTTAACGTGGCACTGTTATTGTTGCAGGGTAGCCCTGGGATATTTAGAAGCAGGGGCCCTAGGTAGGTGGGAAACAATTTACTAATACTACACATGTCTGATCAGATCTGTAACGGATCTAACAACCCTAACCTTGCATTATTACCCGCCGTTAACTCATAAACTTGTGGGTTAAACTCTACTTGACAGGTGGTGATTCTATGTTAAAAGATAGGATAACTGAAGTAAGACTTGCATCAATCGTCTCTTACAACCTTCGGATATCCATGTTGGGCTGTTGAGAAAGTTTAAGGAAACAAAGCACTCCAAAGTCAAACCTGCCTCGTATACAGAAGGTGGAATAAGGAAAAATCCAAGGCTCTGTTGTCATTCCATATGTCCTGACCTTCTCTGGAACGTGTATCTTCAGAGTGTTTCAAAACCATGGCTTTTCTACCATGTTGAAACCCACCGCACTATACACAGTCCTTTTAGTCCATCCCCTATTTGGATCTGCTGAAAAGGAAAAGAAACTCTAAACAAAATGGTGGCTTACAAACTTCACCATGTTTGGTGATCACTCATGCCCTCACGTGGATGCTTCAAGAAGCTAGCCGAATCAGTGATGAGTTTGGCCAGTCCACAGTCAGTCTGAGAGGCCCATACCAGATGGTAGTGAACGTCAGGATAAATGTGAGTACAACAACGCATCCTTTACTACAATTTTGGGAATTTAGCACAAGTATCTATATTTAGTATGACTTTAACTGCTTTTGTTTACAGGTCTGTATCAAGAAGGCATTTTTAATCACAGATAGATCACTAAATCCAGTGAATATTACTGGGTAAGCCATACATTTCCATTGGTGAAATAAACAAAAGTTGGATTTTGCTTTCAGCCAAGATGCAACTAAGACTCTTGTGTATAGCATGTGTTAGAAGTGGATGTAGTGTCAGACTGGAAGGTTAACAGCTTGAATGACAAAATGAATAATCACTGGCAACATTTTCCAGACCCTATTTTAGCATCATCATTACGGTACCCAACTTTCCTGGGTGCAACCGTTTGCCTCAATTGATGTGTCCCGGGCATCCTTCACCCCCACTAGAGCTGATGCCTCCATAGCACTTAAACCAAGAATAATATTGGCAATTCAAAAATGAGGTTTCTGCAGTACATCAGCAACCAAATGCCTGGCATCCTTGGCATTCCTAAAGGAAAGAGAGGCCCTATAACTGATACAGCAGCCAAAATTGCCACTCAGAGCGAGCTATTTCATCTGGCTTCAGCAGTAACTCAAAGGCATTCAGACAGATGGAGCTACAGCACTCAGATATGCTCTGAGGGGAAGTGGAATGGTTGAATGCTTCACACGTTTAACCTGCCAAAGTCTGGTCAAAAGCCATAGAGGCCTCAGAACACACTAATCGATACAAAGAGATACTGCATACGGTAAATTTCCCTATTCACCTCCAGGAAACCAGTAGCGCTTTCTTAAACAGATAACATAGGGTCCAAAGGTGACAGACTGGTGTTCAACCAATGAACTATTCCTCCTTTACTGTTCTTGGTCTTGGATATCATAACACATCTATGACCCGGTATACGCTAGCAAAATCTCTTATTTGTATGAAACGTTAACGAGATTAAAATCTGCAAGTAATATGTGTATGGTCTTCCCTTATTTCAACAAGAATTGAAATTTGCTTAATTCACAAAGCAAATACATCTTCTTTTGATTAAGGGAATGTTATTTTGAGTAAGAGAGTTACTGTGTATGCACACTTCGTTGAACTAAACCCAAGTGCACCAAATCTCACAAAATCCCACAGCACTGAGTGAAAAAATGCATTAGGTGCGTGTTCCGATGTCTTTGGGGACCCCTGATTTAACCTGGAAGTATATCGGATTTGATATCATATGAAAGGCTTATTTTTCTCATTGTCATCCTTAAATTTGAACCGTCAAATCCATTTCATTCCCAACTATAAACAAAAAACCACCAGTTTAGTGGTTAACCATCAATATTAGCACAGTATTTGAATAGGCTTGCAACATGCATTATTGCATCTACCTCAAACCGAAGTTTTTGTTTTTCCCACGGTAACTTGATGGGGTGTATGTGCAAGTGTTAGGCTCCATATCAGTATAGACACAATACACATAAATCGAACAACCACATTTAAGTCCAAGATGTAGCGATGACGTCATTACACGGAGACTCATATGGGCACAACATCACAGACTACAACAACAACAGGTGACAAAATATATTGTGTCTTCCTGCCTTAAGGCAGTCAACACAAAAAAGCTCTTGACCTGCACACTTGGAAATTTCTGGTGTCAATCAAGGCCCACTCTTTCCTTAATGCGTATCCACCAGACAAACGACTGTGTCTGGTTGAACGGCTGCATAATTGGCGGATTGACAACTTGGAGTCTGAGCTCATATTCAGCTCAATTTTCACATCAAAGAATTGGTAAAGGCAGAGTCGACCCGGTAATGTAGGAGCTGTGGTCCATCTAAAAGCTGTATCCCCAACAACCACTGTGCATGGTTTATATCTCAAAACATATTTGACAAAAACAGAACTTTTGAGAGCAGCATTGGGAGAAAAACAGCTGCTTATTAGCTTCCCGTACCCCACACCAAATAAGTAACTAAGGACACAATTGCCAGATGGATCCTTGTAGTAATGAAAACATCTGGGCATACGACACTGGTAAATACAAACCACACCTACGAGGGCAGCGTCTGTATCAGCAGCAAATGGGCTGGCTGTGCCTGTGACAGAGAGTTGGAAGTGGCTGGCTGGGCGAGAGAAGATACCTTTCGCAAATTTTAACAACACAGCCTATGTGAGCCAAGCCAAGGCAAAATTGGACATATGGTCTTTAATATGAGTCCAAATAATGGCTAATTACCCTAGCATTATCATGGTGTATCACAAACTAACTCCAGATTAAAATTCATGTGAACTTTTATGAGAGCTATGCAAACTACATTAACTACACAAGGGTACTTCAGTAATCAAATTTGGTACCAACTGTTTTCTGCAAGTTTCCTGGTTTAAAGTCACTGAAAATGTGTTAATTTTTATTTGAATGTACAGTATACAGTGTTCCTTCGAGGGTTGCAAGAAACCATATTCCTGCAGTTAGAAAGCATGTAAAACACTAACTTTGGAACGACTAAATCCAAAGCTCCAAGTATGAACCTTGCTTATGCACACCATTTGGTAAAATGTTACCTTTTTCACTACAGTGAGTCAGTGAATTTCAGTTTCCGGTTGAGGTGTGCTCAAATCAAGACAACCTCTAAGTTATTAAACAAGTTATAAACTTTCAGCACAATCAACATGTGTAAACCTGTGCATTAATAAAATAAGAGTTGAAAGCAAGAACTGGTTTAAATGCAACGTTATTTATTACTTATTACAACCTGCCAAGATTCACCTTTAGTGCCTTTAAAATGTTAATTTCTTATACTGGTGTGTTATATACTTATTGAGTTTATGAGACCAGAGTTGCTTTAAGGTCTCCTGTTAGCGAATAGGAAGGTGTAACCTATGATAAAATAAAACTTAAACGAAAACTTACCTGTTTGAAGTTTGATTGTTTATTTTAAGTGATGATGTAATGAAGAGCTAACAGGCCCTCCGCTCCCAACCCATCATTCTTATTAACTTCAAGCCTGGTAAGTCTCACCCAATGTGGAATTAAATCTTCGGGTTTAATTGTACTGATTAAAACTCTGGCCTCATACCATTTTTTTTAAATGTCTGTGCAAGCGCGAACCGATATCATCCTTTTTAGCTCTCTCATTACCTATTCATAAAATAACCATCACTTCAAACAGTTAATTTTCATTTAATTGTTTATTATCATTATTTCAATTACCATTGGTGTTATTCCTATAGAGTTAAGTTTTATATTCTCTTCAAACAACCCTTATTATGAGCCAATACTTTAATGTTTTTTCCACATTTTGATTATTTCAGTCCATTTGGTCACACTGCAATTGAATATTCCCTAGCTCTCTCAATTCTGTCAAAACCAGGCTTGCTCATGTTCTTTTCTCTGCTGATAGTTAGAACCTCAATTTAATGAGTTTGATGACCTCTTTAAACTGGGATAAATTTGTCAAAAGATGGCAAAATCATCTTCTTTTGGTGTTTTCAAATTGTCTAAAAATTAGGCATCATCTTTCATCTCAGTTAATGTATACTCTAAATGTTCATTTTCCAGAATACCCCTAGGCCACACGTCTTCCAATACAATTTTATATTATTCTATGAACATACATACTTTCAAATCTCTGTTTTAAAATGAGTTCTGATGTTAATTACATTCAAATGTAGTATTTGTATTTTTCTATGACTTTTGTATGTATATTTATGTATTTGTCAGGGTCTCATGGAGCCCTACAAATGGTGTAACTGAATCAATAATACGATTTCTACTTCATACTACCCTTTCAATTTGACCATTGCTCATTAAAGGATACGCAGGTTTGCTATTTCGAAACATCAAAAAATATCATTAAATTCCTATTTTGTATTTTTTGTTACTGGTATGGATATGCAAAAACCGACAAGTGTTTGCTGGAAATCCATGTATTAAAGACAGGACGTACTTTTTTATCTGATTCGTTAATTTCTATATGTACGTATCAAAATTCCGATTGATATAAAAAAAAAACCGTCTTGGTAATATCCCCAGATTTATGTGTGATATTGTGCACCATGATCAATACAGTGTGACCTCAAACACAAAAATTTATTTATTGATCTTTGTTTCTTTCTTGTGGTAGTGTAAACACCTCAGCTGGTAGTATAGATTTTGAGAGGTCGTAGCTGTATGTCTATTTGCGGGAGACGGTTTGACAGATTTACTCAAATACTTCATTTTTCACTATTCAGTGGTTTGTTTCACATTTAAAGCAGTACTATATGAAATTGTACCACTTGTCCCCGATTTATAAGTTTTTTTTAATTTTGCATTTTTTAATATTTCTAATTTTGTTTATAAAAAAAAGTCAAACTTTTTTTGGCCATATCTTTTAGTCTTTTTCCAGTGAGGGTGATAGAACTCAATTGGGCTTCCTGTGCTTGCCCTAAAGATCTATGTAATGAATAGCATTTACCCAGGGCGGCGCCAGGGTAAAGTCATAGGAGGGGTGAAACATTGCAATGATTATTCTAAATATAGGTAAAAAATCCCTAATATGTACGCAATTTATTGCCTAAAAACCCCCATTTTTCTTCAATTTTGAAACTCTCGGGGGGGAGCAGCTGCCACCCCCCTGGCAAACCCTGGCAAAGCCCCTGAATTTAAAGGCCACTCTCAGTGATCACCCGAAACAGTAAAATATTTGAATTTTGCGGAATAGCCTAGAGTGAAGGATACGTCTGTAGAATTGTCATAAGTTATCTTTTCCAACTGAAAATCTACAGGCAAGGAAGGAAAACAGCAGTGTTCAGAGATTTGATTCTCCATTCAATACGTATTGTAGTAAGTGTCCGTACGGACAGTAAGGACTAACAAAATCGATTTTGTCTTTATTATAGTTGCTTTGATCTTATAATTTGCAGGGTAGGTTAGGATACCTTATACTTGTTACAAACATGCCGTACCACTTGCTTTATTAAAACATTAAGTGTAAACTGGATTGTCTGATAAAAATTATGATAAGTGATTATAAATGCCCTAAAGTAATTCAGTTAACTTTGTAAAACTATAGTTGGACACAATAATACAGTACCACCTTGTTTATCCGGTTTATCGGGACAAAAAGCTATCTAGAATGGTGATTTAGCCAGATATGTGATTTACA
>JAMKCH010064332.1:0-21523 GCA_023653785.1 Ophioderma brevispina
TCAGTCTTACAATATTAGGCTCACAACAGTGTACTATATGATCATGTTCAACTGAAAGAACAAACAGTTAATAATTTGTGTTTTTATTTCCATTAATAATAACCAATTATAGGGAATCATTTCATTCTTAAAGGTTCACGAGAGAAATTTTCAAATAACAGGTGTCCTCTAAAAATGTGAAAATTCTGATTTTTGTACTTTTTGTAAGCTCTATCAAAAATATCCCCATCTGACAGGGAAGATGAGCTGAGAATTGGTTTGCTTTGATCAATAGTGGTGAATTTCTAATTCGTATAGGGGAGCAAATCGTGAAATTCATCCATGTGGTTGTCTAGTTAAAAGTTAGCCACAGAAAGGGGAAGGCAAATCACCGGTTATTGTTTTCATTTTAATTATGTTGGCTGTAAGTGGCCGAAATAAAAAAGGTAGGGAAAACTAGTTGAGTTTCTAATTCTATAGGAAATCACTACATATCACAGAAAGGTATGGATGCCTTGAAATCTCTCGTAGCACATTTAAAATGTAAAACATAAAAGGGTGACCATACATGAACTCCGTAAAATTAACCATTATGATCTAGAAGCTCGGAGAGAACTGGTGAGGGCACGAAACTAAATAAGAACGAAAAATCAACGTCGCGAAACCCGGAACTCTCACTTTCTAGCGTTGAGAAATACCACTGGTGCCACAGAGGGGACTGTGTTAGGTGGAGACCAGTGAACTAGCCTAATGGTATTTCAGTCTTTATTTCGAGTTTAAAGCGGCCGGGGGTAATATATTTTATTGTATAATTTATAAATTGGGGGGGAGGGCCTTATAATTGATGCTGATATCTAGGGCAGAAGTCATTGACAAATCATTTTGTTGTCTTTATTTAAATTTTCTGTGCTCGCCAGTTTCTCCTAGCTTCTATATACTATTTAGCCAAGTTTATTTTCTCGGGTTGTATTTGCGTGAATCCTCGCCTAGGGAGGCATGTCAGTTTAGTTGTCGCGGTTCGATCATAGATTCTGCGTAGAAATGCATAATTAGGTGCAAGAGTTTCCATATGTATCCACGCGTTCGGAAGTTCTACATAACAAAGATCTTTTTGGTATTTTGTTTTTGGGCCTTAGTGGTTGGGTATTTTGTTTATGTGTTAGGCCTAATTAAAGAATTTTTAGGAGTCCAGGTTTCCTATGTGGGCCTGCTACTGGTATCAATGGTAAACGGCAGTAGTGACCTGGTCCGGCAGGGCCCGGGTTTGTCGGCGGCAAACCGTCACGCACCGCATCGGATTTTTCTAATTGAATCTGATGCGGAGTGTAAGCTAGGTTAGGCCCTGGTAGAATGAAAAAGAAATCTACCTACAAATTCTTCAGCTCTGGAGAGCTTGGGCCGGCATCCAGCACTGCTGCGCGGTTGTAGGGTGGGATAGTTGCCCAAGGCTAGGCGGCCACTGCACGCAAACTGTGATTTTGCGTTCCTGAAGGCATCGGTCAATCCTTTTGCATCCAATAAATCCTCTCACAGCATTATTGGCTGAGTGTGAGGTGTATCCGGCCCACCCCAGTCTGAGCGGGGACAAAACGGATTTAAAACTTGTTTTGAACCTACTCACGAACGTTGTTTCCTGTTCAAAATCAAAAGAAGGGGGGGTGGGGTACATATGAAACTCCTTTCCCAGTATTATAGGCCTCTCCTAAAATAAAATACCATTCTAAAATATAAAATTAGACGCATGACTGAACTTCTTCACACACTGTAATTGGTTAATTAATTGAGCTACCCCACTGCTTAATTATAAAACGTTGTGGCTTCTGGGTCATTACATGTAATTCAGTGTAGCATATTGCAAAGCATAACGCAAAAGGAGGTCTGCTCCTCGGAAGGGCGCAATCGATGCTTTGTGGCGTCTGCAAGATGCAGAATGCACATACTTGGATTACTCTTTGTGTGGTGGTATGATCTGTGGTCAAATTGTTAACCCCTAATATATTGCATGGCCGTGTTAGTTCCTAAGGGCTAGCTTATGGTAAAACTTGGTGGAAAGGATGGGGCGTGGATGTGTTTGTGGCATGTTGGTGGTACCTCATGTGACCGGTTTTGTGACATTCTGACCGTTTGAGGGCTCACATTCCCACCTGCCAACGGCGATACAGCGTCGGCGGGCCCCGGCTGCGATTTATTTTTTGGTATAAAGCTTGATATCCATATGTTGCACATGCTGTTTCTGATGGACAATAGGGGTGCTCGAGAAATACAGGAGGGGGGGGGGGGGGGGAGCAGCGAGGGGTGAAGTTGTGGGGGAGAGAGGATATGTGGGGGAGGGGGGGGGGGGCAAATCCAGGGGGGGGGGTGATGGGGAGGGGGGGGGGGTGAGGAGGGGGGGTGGAAGGGGTTTGTGGGGAAGGGGAAGGGAGATAGAGGGAGTGAGGGGGGCAAGAGAGGGGTGGGGGGGGAGGGAGGGAAAGCTAAGAGAAGAAGAATAGGGGGAAGGGGGGTGGGGTTGACCAGAAGCCGGGAAAGGAGGAGGAGGTGCGGGGATGGAAGGGCTCGGAAGGACAAGAAAAAAAAGAGAGGTGAGAGTAAAGGCCGGGGGGGCGGGGGCGGGCGGTGGGGTGGGGGGGAGGGAGAGGAAGGGGGTGCTGGCGTGGGGAGTTCCTTCCAACCATGGTACCCGCGCAAAATGAAGACAGTCGGTCCAAGCATCATGTTGCATTATAAATTGGCAAATTTGCGTGTCAACTGTAGCATAAGAACAGAAGCGTGTGGTCCTCGAAAAGTCTGTATCAAAGGCCTTTGGTGGTCTTAGACTTGGGGGGGGGGGTCGGGAGGAGCAGGGGAGGGAGGGTGGGGGCAAGTGGGGGGGGGGGGGACGGGGGGGGAGTTGAAGGGAGAGGAGAGGGGGGGGGTGAGTAGGAGGTGGAGGGGAGGGGGGGGCGCGGAGCAGAGGGGGTGGCGGGGGGAGGAAGGAGGGGAGGGGGGGGAGGGGGGCGGCGGAAGGGGGTGGTGGGGGGGGAGTGGGGGGGATGGGACGGGGGGGCAGATGGAGGGCGGGAGGGCGAAAGGAGGGGCGCGGGGGGGCACGGGAGGCGCAGGGAGGAGGGGGAAGGGAGGTGGGGGAAAGAAGGGGGAGGGGGGGGAGGGGGGGGGGGGAGAAAGAGAACCAGGGGAGAGGAAAGGGGGCGGGAGAGGGGGGGGGGGAGAGAGGGGGGGGGGGGGTAGGGGGGGAGAGGGGAGTGGGGAAATGTGATAGGGGAGAGGAGAGGAAGGGGGGGAGGGGAGGAAAAGGGGGTAGAGGTGGGAGAAAAAGAAGGGGCAAGAGGGGAAGAAGGGGGGGGGGGGGGGGGAAGAGGGGGGGGAAGGGCGGGGGGGGGAGGGGGGGGGGGGGGGGGGGGGAAGGGAGGGGGAGGGAGAGGAAAGGGGGTTAGAGGAGTGAGAAGTGGGAGGGGGGGGGGGGGGGGGGGGAAGCGTGAAGAGGGGGAGGGGAGAAAGAGAAAGGGAACGGGGCGGGAGAGGGTAGGGGGGGTGAAGGGGGGAAGGAGGGGGAAGAGGAGGTGGTGGTGTGCGGTACGTGATATTGGGCAGCAACAGGCAAGGGACTGTTGTGCTGAAAAAGCCGTAGGGAAGTCGATAGTAAATAGATAGACCAAGTTGGTGCGCAAAAATTTGTCGGGGTAGGGGTTGCTCGCAATTAAAAGAAAAAGAAAGAAGGGGTAGGGGGAAAAGGGGGGGGGAAGGGGGGAAGAGGGGGGGGGGGAGAGAGACGAGGAGGGAGGGAGGGGAAGAGAAAGGGGGGGAAGTGGGAGAAGGGGGATGATAAATTTCCACCAATGGTGTGGGGAAGATTCGTTCCTGAGGCACCGATTGGCGTCCGGCGCGGTCTTCGTCCCGGCGAAGGGGCTGGGGGGAAAGCGGAGGGGGGATTGGGGGGGGGCACAAGGGGGGGGAAAAAAAGAGGGGGGGGGGGATAATTTTTGGGGGGGGTGGGGTGTTGTCGGGGTCAGTGGGGGGAATAGATAAGGGTCGGCAAGTGGCGTTCGCGAAGAAGGGGGCGAGGAGGCGGGGGGGGAGGGAGGGAGGGGGCGCCAGTCGGGGAGGGAGGGGAGGGTATGGGGGAGTGGGTGGGGGGGTGGAAAGAAGAGGTAGGGGGGAGGGGGGGGTCGGGAGGGTGGGGAGAGTGGGTGGATGCGGTGGGAACGGGGTAGGGTGTCCCGTCGGCCAGTGGGGAAAGGGGGAAGAGGGTGGAGGGGGGAACGGGAGAGGGTGGAGAGAAGGGCAGGGGGGGGGGGGGGGTGGGGGAAAATGGGGTGCGCGGGGGAGATTTGGGGGGGAAGGGGTGATGTCTGAGGGGGGAGGGGGGGGGAGGAGGGAGGGGGGAGGGGGGGAGAGGGATAGGGAGAGAGGTAGGGGGGGGGGGGGGGGGGAGGTGGGGGGGGGGGGGAGGGAGGAGGGTTTGGACGGAGGGGGGGGGGGAAGGAAGGGAGTGTATAAGAGGGTGGGGGGAAGGGTGGGTGGGGACGTCCCGAGGGGGGGGGTGGGGGGGGGGAGGCAAGAGAAGGGGGGAGGCCGGGGCTGTCTCCGCTAATGTAGTTGTCCTGATGGATGTTCTTGGGGGGGCCCGACGAGGGAGGAGGGAGAGACCGCGGGGGGGAGGGCGGCGGTCGGCTGCGAGGTGGGGAGAAAGGGGGTGGAGGGAGGGGCGGGGGAAGGTGAGAGGGGGGAGAAGAAGGAAGAGGGGGAGTTGGGAGGGGGGGGTTGAGGGGGGGGCGAGAGAGGGGGGGGAGTAGGGGGGGGGGTGGGGGGGGGGGAGGAGAGGGGTCGCGCCGGGGGAGGGGAGGGGATGAGTGGGAGGGGGAGACCGGGGGGGAGAAGAGAGCGAAGGGAGATTATAGTGGAAAGGAGAGGGCGGGGGGGGGGGGGGGGGGGGGGGGGGGGGGAGGGGGAAAAAGTAAAGGAGAGGGGAGGGGGGGGGGAGGGGGGGTGAGGGGGGAGGGAGGAAGGGGGGGGGGGAGGGGGGGAGAGGCAAGGTGGTGGGAAGGAGAGGAGAAGGGGGGAGAAAAGGGAGGAGAGAGACGGGGGGGGGGGGGGAGGGGGGGGGGGGGGGGGGGGGAGGGGTGGGGTGGAAAGGTGGGAGAGGGGGAGGGGGAAAGGGGGGGAGGTGGAAGGGGGGAGGGGGAGGGGGGGGGGGGGAGGGAAGGGGGGAGAAGGGTGGGGGGAAGGGGGGAAGGGGGAAGAGGGGGGGGTGGGGGGGGCAGGGGAGGGGGCGAGGGAGGTAGGGGAGGGAGGGGGGGGGGGAGGGAGAAGGGGGGGGGGGGGAGGGGGTCCGTGTGACCGGTTGGGGTGTCGGGGGGGGGGCTGGTTGGGCCGAGGGGGGGGGGGGAAGAAGGGGGGTGGGTTTGGGTGGGGGAGAGGAGAGGGCGGGGGGGGGTCACGGCAGGGGGAGGGGGGGGGGGGGGTTAGAAGTGGGGGGGGGGGGGGGTGGGTGGGCACTGATGTTGGAGAAGGGGGGGGGGGATAGTGAAGGGGGTCGGGTGGAGTGAGGGGGGGTGGGCGGGGGGAGCAGGGTGAGCGGGGATGGGGGGGAAGGGGGGGGGGGGCGAGGGGCAAAGGGGACAGGGGGGGGGGGGAGGGGGGGGGGGGGGGGGAGGGGGAGGCGGGATGGGGAGGGGGGGAAGGGGGGGGTTGGGGGCGTGGGGGGGCGAGCGAAGGGGATGGTGTGCTAGTACTGGTTTTTTGCATTATCAGAAATTGCCTATTCTTGGTCTTTAACCTCTTCTTAACATCCCTAGTACTGACATGTGTTTAGTTACATCACGTATACGGCACGTGTGCAAAATGAGCTTGTGGTATTGATTCAAACACCTCTGAATCTGGCCCCTTGGGGACATGCTTATTGGCGGTAGGCTTGACCCCTTAGGGTCTACCCAACCTTTCTTACATTAATCTCTATTGGCTCATTACAAGGGGACATGATATAGCATAATATAACCCTCTGAGTAACCAACAAAATTAGACCCTTCTAATGTATTTGTACAAAACCTCTATGCTTTTCATATAGTCAGGTGTGAAAGTTTAGACACACAGCCTGAAAAATGGAAATGGAGTACAGACTTTTTCTATTGATATCTTTTAGTTAATTAGGACCATAAGCCAATAATTTTTGGGAGGGTTGTGCAAAATTTGAGGGGAGGATTCAGTGCCATTTTGAAAATCCAATAGGCTTGCTACTCAAGTCCAAAATCACTAAATATAATCCCGTTAAATATTTCCGATTAGACTAGAATATTGGCATCGGTACTCCTGGGCTGAACTCTCCCGGTTTTTTAAAAGCACGAGAAGTGTTTGGTGTAATTGTAAATGTTTCGATCATATACATTGCCACAAAAGAAAATCCACTATGCTGCGGTGGCAAGAGTGCAGTATACTCTCGAAATCATAAAAGGGATCTTACCAGACCGTACCAGTATTACCATATTTACGCTACTTGAATACATGCTAACACCTAAAATATGTTCTGCCGGGGTTCAAATCTGTTACAATTGATTACAACACTTTACACTTGCAGCCTTGTTACTCTTTAACACCACAGACAAAACCAAGACAACAGTGCCATTGTTGTTTTGGCACAATTTTGGCAGTGTAGAGGCTGTGATTCCAGTGTCTATATGTGATGCTTTAGCTTTAAACTTATGAGATAATGTATTGTGAGGTCACCGGTATAAAGCATTGGATTTGGTGCATTTCTCTGTAATGGAGGCATTTGTGCAATTTCACGATGGCAGCCAATACAAGAGCCGGCTTTAAAATAGTAACACGGTACATGTATATGTTATTATATTTAGTTACATCACCTAATTTTTATAGATGTTAAGAGTAGGGGGGGGCCAATTGGCTTCCTTTTATTACCTTCTTTAAAACTAATAACTGGACGATAGATCGTCTTGTAATTTAGTTAAAGCACACCAATATGGATTATGTAAAGTTTAAATTAACCCTAACCAGGGACCGGGGGTCGTTTTGCCGCCAACGGCCCAAATGCAACGATGTGCAAATATATTATTTAATTTTTAACGCCCCAGATGCAACGAGAACAAATTTTGCGTTTCAGTCGGGCATCTGCGGGCCCGTTTTTTCCCCGGCACCGGATAAGTGACGTAAAGTCGTTAACGGCCCATATGCAACGAGCAACATCGCGTAATTTTGCCGGAAGACGCTCCTGGAAGGAAGCATATTCAACGAGGACACGCTGCGCCATTGTCCCGAAGACTTCCCAGATCAACGAGGAACATCGCGCCAATTTCCAGAAAGACTACCAGATCATTAGTAACATCGCGTGCGGAATGCAATGAAACAGGGATCCTAAATAAATAAATAAATAATGATTAATGCACACTGATCGCAATTAACTCTGTAGCTGATAGTTCGCCAGTCGTGAGTCGCGCTATTACGCTACGTCATAGTCGGGCGTGCGCTATTACTCTACGTCATGCTCTGGTTTACGTCAGATGCGTTTAGGCATCATTAAAAGTCTTCATAGAACATGGGGTGGCGCTATCACCATCGATATCAAAATTTGGCAGGGCATTTGTACACAGTGTCACCCCCTGGTGAAAAAGCATTGGCGCTTCTGCTGCGGGCAATACGGCCCAAATGCAGCGACAACCATCGCATCATTTTCCCGGGAATGACGTCCCCAGGTGCAACGCGGAACATGGCGTCATTTTCTTTCCGGGAAACGGCCCAGATGCCACGAGGAACAACATCGCGTCATTTTCCGTTAAAGACGGCCCAGTTGCAACGAGGAACATCGCGAACTCAGTTCCGGTAAGACGGCCCAGATGCATGAGGTCAATAGAGTCATTTGCGCGACAAAATAGTTGTTGACGGCCGAGATGCAACGAGTAACTTTTCCGACCGGTACCCGCCGACACGTTTTCGTTGCAAACACCGCATTGCGTCTGGGCCGCGTTAAGGTTAATGTAGAGATGTATTCTTTGAGCCTTAATACAACTCGTATCCGGTATATTTGTTTTGACAACATACTTAAAATCAAATGACGCCAGTAATTATTATATATGACAATTCGTAGTTTTAAAGATCTTAAGAGGCAGCCATATTGGCTTCCATCTTGATTGTTAAGCTTGTGTTTAACCACACTTGAATGTCGATAATGAGTTCCTACTGCGTATAGAGCGCAGAAGTATGCCTCTATCACAAACACATGATGAGTTATGGTCCATTGAATGATTTCAGGGCATATTGGGTTTTAGGGGTGGCTATATTGATATGATGGTAAGTTGTGATCAATCACATCAAATAAACGGCCGGTCCAAACTATTCCTCGTGCTTTAAAACCTGGATCTATTTCATAACATTAGGCCAATTTGAAATGAATTTGAAGAGTGATAGGCAGCCATATTGGATTTCTAGAAAATGCCACTGCACAAATTTTGCACACCCTCCAGAAATATTACTTAGGTTATCATTGACAAAAATCGATCATAGAAAGTTCTGTACTCTCCATTTCACCCCTTTGCCGCCAATTCCGTCCTGACTAATACCATTCGATTGGCTAACTTTATACTTCATATAACCCATTTGTAACAATTGGCCATAGAGCTCATGGGGTTAACATAACCTTCCCTAAAGCTTGTTTTAAATAAGCGCAGATTACCTAGAAAGGGGCAAAATTTGCATGACTCCCACCCCGATGCATGCTGCAGTGATGTTTATTTAAATGACCCTTTGTCTTTCAAGTGTGCAACATGCTAGAATATCTTATTAACCTAGTTTTTTGGTATTTGTTTTGTGTTGTGTTATGTGCATTTTGTGTTTGCTGAATTGTCCAAACGGGCACCACCTTTGGGTAAGTTACAGCTTACTGACTAAACATTGTAATTAATAATTAACTACTGTTTTACATCATGGGCTTTGTAACTGACAAAAAGTGAAGACTCAGATAAACTAATAGTGCCCACAGGCTCAACCCTCGCTTATCCAGGTATAGATAGTTGGTAGATAGAGACAAGGACAGTATTCTCAAATGATTTTAAAATAAACTGTGGTAGGCCTAAACTGTGGTTAGCTAACGCACCGTTTAAAAAATGCAGGTTAAATATTTTAAGAGGTGTTTCGGGGCTACCCATGGTATTCAACGTCCTAATTCCCCTGAACTGTGACTTTATTTTCGCCTATAATTATTACGTGCGCATCAGCATATTATATGTCAGATAATGCCTCGTAGTTTTAATGCTACACCAGGAGTTCCATGGGTAATTTTCAGATTTTGTGTAAATGCAAGGAGCTTTAGAATTTGTTCAGTATGGATATGAAAAAAAAATATCAGGCCTATTTAAAGCTGCTGTATACTCGCTGTGCGTTGCACTGCTATCAATCAGTTTAATACTATATACATTTAGGCTCTGATAGCAGATACACAAGCGTAAAAAATTCACGCCAAGAAAAATGGGCCGAGAAGATAAGAGAAACATCTCACAACTGGTATAACCATGGTATCACATAGCGCGGACATATCAGGCACTTGAGGAAAGCGTAGTTAGAACAACGCCTTACTACCCCCCGGACCAAGTCTAACATGTTTTAAGACATGTTGAAGATTTTGGCTAAAATTTAAACAGCATTAAAAGTTGACCATGCTTTGAGAATTGCGTTTATTTTTAGCGGGCGTTTAAATTAGTATTTAACCAGTGTAAGCGTTAAACATTGTTTTGAGAATATACTGTTCAGTTCATTGCTCATATAGTTTCTTCTCTGACCCTTAATTTCACTTATTCATTCCATCCTCTTGGTTGTATCAAGTTTAACTTGAATCCTAGCATGCATCAATTGATTTCCCCTTTCATCATGGGTTCTGCTGTAATCATGTAAACAAGGGCTTCTCTTTATTTTTTAAAAAAAAAATGTCCTTGTGTCATTGGTGGGCATGCAAAAAAGGTGAGTTGTTAAGTTGTTTGTGGACAGCGTCGCATTTCAAGAATGACGGCTGGGGGTCGGCCAAGGTCAGCCGAGTGTTCAGATTGGAGCTCATTAATGTGTGCTACTGGGGGTGTTGTCTACAATCTTAAGGAATACTGCTGAAAATGGGTTGCAAACATCATTGTACACTGCAAATGTAACGTTAAAATAAATTAAAAATACATTTTGTTATGCTGAAAAGGTAGTAGGTGGATGTGCATGGGGGTGGAGGGGTTCATGTGGAGTAAGGGACATATTTAGTTCTAGGCATAAAACTGATAACTGAATGCTAATGTAGATGCCAATAAAAACAATAACGTTTTGGATAGACCAACCCCACCCTAACTGCCCCCACCGGTAAGAAAAGGGCGCAAATCAGTTTTTTACTATACATTTTTCACAATAAAATGTTACATAACAGACAAATAAAATCAACAACTTAATCAGAAATTCGAAAATGCACACAAGTCACCAAAAATCAAGAATTTTAGAATATTTGTTTATGGGTGCAAGGTCTGCTAACTGGCTTAATTAGTAGATTTGCTCCTAGAGTAACGTTACATAGGGCCAATTTCACAATTTTGTGACCAAGAAATGAATCAAACATACAAAAGCTGTCATGTTGCCACTGGTAATTTTTGGGTACAAAAGGAAGCTTTAACATTAATGCAAAAATCAGAAATAATAATCAACAAAATTTTTGGAGGAATACTGTTGATGTGAAGCTTTCATCATTGTGCCTTTAAGTAACATAATGTAAAAACAATCAGCAGGGGGGACAGGTTGCCTCCCCCCCCCCCCCCGGGAGGGGATCCTTTGGCGCGGTAAAAATTGGTTGGCCCCCAAAACAAAATATCTGCAAATTCAAATCAGCCGTTTTTTTACCCTCGGACCGGGAAAAATGTGGCCTTTTGGACCCCACTTAGAGGGAAAATCCCATACTGGGGAAATTGTGGGCCCCCTTCAAGAGCGGACACCCGTACTGCCACTGTCATGGTTATATTTTCATTTGAAAGTTTTGGTCTCTCGCTAGGGTCACTGTCCGACTGCTTGGATGAGAATGGGTACGCCACAAATCCCCAATTGAGCACTAGCACCACGCACCACGCAACCCCCCAGGTTAAATACCAATAATCCTGGAGTGGGTATTATTACAGTATTAGTAGGAAATAGAAGTTCTATACTCAAACTTATTTAGGAGTTTTCATAGTGTCCCCAAACACGGCAGACAATATTTTGTGAGCACTTACCATACTACCAACAGGTCTCGGACACTATACTTTAGGCGCTTTCATTTTTTTGAACGCTCCATAGATCCCAATACACAGTACCCATTTGAGTCCTGTAACTTTGAACTACCCAGAGGGTGTATGGATCCATCCCACAATGCCTGGTGTTGTGGAAATTTCACTTCAATAGGTCATGTGATCCACACATGTATTCAAATTCCTTTGAAAATTTTGTATAGCAGTTTTTGACAATTTTATCACAAATTGGATACTTTTTAATATATTTTGGCGATTGTAAAAAATGGCTATATACTAAGCTCAATTTTGTGTATCGTTACTTCAAATGGGTAGCATTTTGCTACGCTAAACATGGGAATTGTGCACACTCGAATTCCCACAAACAGTCCTATTCTTAATAGCATAAATACCCTGCTCCCACACTGCCCCCCTGGCCTTTGTACCCCTCATTTATGCGCACACGGGTACTGAGGTACTATTAAAAGGAATTTGTTGCAATTAGATCATGAAATGTCATGGGGTTCTTAAACTTCTTGGACAAGCTTTAAATCCCTTGCAATGTTGTTTATGTACAGAAACAGTATAGGCACAATGGACATGTAGATGTGTGGATTGATTCAAAACACACGCCTTCTGTAGACTACCATAAGTTACCGGGAAAAGACAGAATTCGGTGGTTATTTTGTGGTATGAGAGGAAAAGGGAAAAAGAAGCCGGTGTTTACTTTACGCAAGATAGCAGATATAATTATCAAATTTAGACGATAACTCTTTAATGCCGGTGGATTTCACATTTTAAATCAAGATCAAATTACCAGTTCCCTGGTGAATGAACAGTGAAAATAAAATGAGTTTTACCAACAGCATGTTCCTGTTACAACAAGACATATATCGTGGCTCTATGCCCTTAAAATATAAATGGAACATTATCATTGGTCAGATTCTCAACAGATTGCTTGTCCATGTCAATTACGAAGCGAACCACGTTAAATCCAAAATTCATGTCAGTGAATCATTTTTTATGTGCATTGCACAACTGATTATGCTGATACGTTGCATATGGTTGCAGCTCGATTACAAATAATCCTCTAAATTACTTTCCTTTACATGAATTGTATATGGATAAGACTAGAGAAATCGTGTAGTATTCCAACACAATACCATAAAAATTAGTGCTGAACCTTGACTCACACCACGCCACACAACACACAAACGCTTACACCTACACACGCACACACACACAGACTGCACAGTTTCACCACGACAGACATCCAAGCTACATTGGTGGTGTCTCTACTAATAATGTCTATTAGATACCTTTTTATGTCACAGTATAATTTCGTTACTATAAGTAAATGATTTTTTTCTCCTAAAAAGAAACTTTTTTTAACTTTTTAAAGCATTTTTTCTTTTCATGTTTTTAAATTTAACACCCTCGTCATTTTTAATTTTCTTAACCCTCTCGATTACTCCGCAGGCCTATAAGTTACGACTAAACTAGAATCTCTTTTCTACTCTTTTGCGGAATAACCTCAATACTAGATTACAGTTTATTCCATTATTGACATAAAGTAACAGTAGTAACTTCTGATAGACTAAACCCCACAACCTCAAGAAATCACCCCACAATGTTATTCACTTTGACAAAATCAATGTCATTTTTTAATAAATTTTTTTTCTTAATGAACCTCTCCAATTTCTATATGAAATGAGATCAATCAAGGATGCTGATTGCCAACTCAGGATTTTATGCGGAGTTTGTTTGACACATGATGTGGATGGCAATTGTTATAGGTTTCTGCAATATGGCATATTGTCATTTTTCCATGTAGTGAATAGATAGGTCAATAATTTTCACCAAGATCGTGCACTTCTGGACAAAAGCATGAAAGCATTAAGAGCACAAACCTTCCTTGGGGTATGTACAGCAATTTCAGAAGGGTGGCCCAACAATTCGACCACAATACTGACGTCAATAGGCCACGGAAATTTTCCGTCTGAAAAAGAACACGTTTTGGATTCAGCAACTACGGTTCTTACACCCTCTTGATTTAGAATAATGATTCATAGTCTCCTTTTTGGTTTTTGCTCGCTCATTGCTTTGCTGTCATAGCAAATTTCTCTCTCACTCACACACCACACATACATATACCTTGCCTTTGCACTTTGCTTGCAGTCACACCATAGACTCAACTCACACACACTGATGATGAAGCTTATAGTTCGAAAGCTTTGTGATTTCTTATGCTGTCTTACGTTCTTGTACCTCTTTATATATCTAAATGGAATCTCTTCAGAGATCCAGGCCATCTTTTCAGCTTGTTGCGGTTGGTAGTCTTCTTGCTGTTTACCTATAACTCAATCTATATTGAACCTGTCAAACAACAGAATTCTATATACCATTTATATCTAGTGTGACCACATGAACACTTTTTCAAAAACCATTTTGGAAGCAAATTCTTGACATTTATTATTTTACCCAGGTTTCTTTCCTGTTCAAAATTGTAGAAAATCACGTCCACAGATCGCTGCCATATAAATCTCTTAAAGAAAAAAGACAACACCGATCAAAACAAAAAACATTGAAAGAGCAGATTTTGAGAGCTATTGCGGAGGGAAAATACTTACCTAATTATGCAAATATACTTAGTGCACTCTCTCCGAAAGATGGCGAATCTCTCCGAAAGTATTTATATATCAAATTTACCACCGTAAGTATGACATACCCCCCATCCCCCCCATCGTACCACACATTGCCCAGCCACTACCCTAACTCATCCTCTTTTCTCTCCGTAACGTAAACATATAGGTCATTTGCTTAAATTTTCCTTCTCTTTTGACGTGTTTCTATGCCGTAGCTATACGTTATTTAGCAAATTTTTTACTACTTCTGAGTACCTCTTTTGGATGGTCCTTTGACCATTTTTTATTAATTTCTAGGCGTTCAAGCGCCCAAATCAGTAATAGTTAATCTTGTTATCGTCGCCGACTGGCGGCCATGTTGTTTAGCTTACTATATTCCAACGTTACCTACGACTTATATCTTTCTTCTTGATTTCCTATTTACAGGTTTTATCCAATACTCCTATACAGCGTATTATTTTATTCACCCAGCCTTTTTTTGCTATTTAGACCGATCCCTTTATCCTTTGTGCCCCGTATCGGTTGATTTTTAACGGGCATAATGGCGTCAGATCTGGCTTTTCAAATCGCCCCCGCTTAAATCATCTAGGTCGCCGCGAGGGGTAAATCTAAAAGATCAGACGGGAAATAAAGCGTAAGTGATGGAGATTGTGAGTGAGTAATAAAGGTTTACTAGGGGGTGAGACGAAACAGTACATGAAAGGGATGAGGAGGTGTAGGAGCTGAACCGTGTGGTGGGTGAGCGAAGGGACAAGAGGAGGAGTGGAGGAGGCGGGGGGGAAAGGATATATGTTACTGCTTAAGTTTGAACAAGGGTAGAGGGGGGGCAGGGGAGTATCGGTGGAGAGGGAGGGGTGGGGCGGGAAGGAAGTCAGGGGGCACTTGTGGGGTGCGGATCGGTTGTTTGCAGGGGTGGGGGGGTGGATAGTCAGTTAGGTGCAGGATAGGGGAAAGACGAGTGGAAGAGTGGTGGGGAGTGGGTAAAGTGCTCTGGATCAAAGGTGGCAAGGGGGGTGGAGATGGAAATAAGAAGAGTTGACTCGGGTCAGAGCATTAGGGTTTGTTCAGTAGTTCGTGAGAACGATCCCCGCCTTTGCGCTGATTATGGTGAAGCTCTAACATAAGAACCGAGCCAACCGCGAAATTCTAGTATTAGTTTAAGCTCGGCAAGATCCCTAGAGCACGAGTTGCAGGAATAAAAGCGGATCTGACACCCAAAGAGGTTGCCGACTCTTTTCGAACGGACACGATTTGTCTGTGATAAAATCGAAAGACAAAGAACAAGGCCTGTGCCGACGGTCGTTCCACGATGGTCGACCCGAAGGCAACTGTTAGTAAAACGATTGACAGAGATGAGAACAATAACAATGCCTTGTGTCGGATGGTGGTCTGGCTATCGGACAATACCGAAGACACAGATACTGATATCAGAGACCGAAACATGCATTGTAACACGAACGAAGGTCTCGTACCAATATCAGTCTCATTTACAAATCCATCATACCGAACACAACCTCTCTAACGAGTTTTTTCTTGAACAAATCCGATCATTCAACACCCGCTCTCTGAACGAGTTTATTTCTCTATCAAAGTCCGATAATACAAAACACAGCCTCTCTTACGAGTCTATTTCTCGAACAAATCACATATTTACCGAGCACAACCTCTCTAACGGGTTTATTTTCTCGAACACTTCCCATAATTACCAAACTCAACTTCTCTAACGAGTCTGTTTTTCCTCGATTAGTACTCGGGTTCCGGCTGAGCGAGGCCGTATCGGTATCTCGGGCAGTCACTATGAGATTATACAATCTCAGCACAGTTCGGAAGCTTTCATTCACCAATTATTAGAAATACACTGGTTTGTTGGATATGATATATGGTACCCAAGCACACAAGGTCAGTTCAATTTCAAAGTTATGTACAGAACCCGCTGAACTGTGTCCTTGGTGCGGGAGCATATTGTAACTCATAGTGAGTTATCCAGGTTGGTTCATTGACTCCGCTACCAGATCCATACCGATCGATTGTACCTCTTTTATTACACGATCACCCTATAATAGCGCGACCTTCGCTTGTTCTAATGGCGTTCGGCGGCCCCCTTTGCGTTCCAAACCCTATTGTTATCAGCCGAGCCCTTTTCGTCCTACTCAATGGAATCCCTTTCAATTTCTTGCCTGGTAATAGTGTTTCTTTCAACAGCCTCAGTCCTATCAAGGCTTGTCGGGAAGCAAAAGTGCTCCGCGCCGGTGACGTCGCAGCCGGTGCTTCTCGTTTAGTTCGGTTCCTTAGATCTTGGCATCCCTTGTCTGCCCCCCTACTTCAAACGTCGTTCATGATTCTTCGGATTCCTTCGGGCTAATGCTGTTGATCCCATCTGGCAATCCGCAGCTTGCCTAGCGGGTCTTGAGTATGTTCGTGATTCTTAGGAGGAAAGCTCTCTTCTCTATGGCATCTGCGCTGAGTCATTCCTCTAAATTCCCATTCTGTCGATGCCAAGTACAATGTGCGGTGCTGGTGGCATAATTGTAGGATCTGGCTAGAAAGTCTAAGTTACCAGTTACCCTTTTTCATCACTATGTCTATTTCATTATATCCATAAATTATAATCTGATTCTATTGTGAATCCATTTTTATTTGTACTGCAAATTCATATCTTGCATTTCATTGTTGATGGATGAGAAAATGATTTTGAAGGATTGTATAAATCATTCGCCCCCTCCGTTCGCGTTTTCAGTCTTTACACGATATTCTTCGAGTTCCAGAAGGGGATTTCATCAACTGTTTCAGGCCTCCTTCCTTAGACTCGGATGTTTTCGATTTTTCAAATCTAGATTAAACCAGAAACAGATGTAATTTTTGCCTCACTTGGAGAGTGATTGTTCAGACTAGACGTGTTGCAGGACCTGTCCCGTACCATATCCTTTCCGCTCTAGTCCTGGGTGCTCTTTATATTTCCCTCCCCCCCTTCAGGTCCAACTCTCTCCTGGGGAATTGGAGAGCTATCGCTCCGTATAGCGATTCAGCCACAACGTGGTTAGCGGCTGATTTAGCAGCATTACAATTGAGCATTGTATGGCTCTTGTCCCACGATACTGGCCTCAAAGAGGAAATTTGTAGACGATCTTCAATCTCATTATTCCAAATTGGATTATAATAGTGGAGTCCGTTTTTACTGAGGAATTTTTCCTCGTCTCTTAGAAGCGTGCCTAAGAAAGTTCTGAATAAGTAACTGTCGGCAAAAAAAAAAAAAATCTCAAGCCCTCGTCCCTTCCTTTGTCTTACGGGGGGGGTTAAAACCCGCCGTTTTCCGTCCTCGGCCCTCCATAGTTCGGCATGGGTCGTCAGTACCACTTCGGTGTCGGTTTTATTTCGGCTACAAAAGGCACTTTTCTTCTCTCTTCGGCTACGAAAAGATTGGTGTACCCGATCGCAACAAAAAAAAACTGATCCGGTTTTTTCGGCCATCTTCTTAAATAATCAATCTAAATCTCCCTATGCATATATAGAACCCAGACGTTTCGCATGGAAAACTTAGCCACGGTTCTCAAATCGCCGATCAAACACTGTTTGGGACAGTGGTGGAACAATAGGCAATCGATTCAGTTGACTCTTTAGCAACATTAGTTTCACCTTTATCCGTTTCGTCTTGGGCCCCGGACTATGGCCCACCGGACTATATCTGCTTTCACACCGGAAGCTCGCTCGGAAGTTTCGAATCGAATTACTTTCGAATCCGGGTACTGGTTTTGCCAGCTCGATACTCGAAGTTTCCGAAATCACTATAACAGCACGTGTAAAGCTTACTGACGTGTTCCCTATTTTGCTATGAAGACACATTGCAATATTCATGTGATACTTCATACATGATTCATCATATTTATAGTTCAATCCTTGCCATCCATACTAATTCCCTCATTTAAGTCGTAATTATGGATTAGTCTCACCATAAGCGGGGGTATTTTAATTGTTTTTTTAGGATTGAAACAAAAAATATGGATTTTACATCTCACGCCACAGCGTTGGCAACATGTCGGTGCTTACGTGTACGCTACGTGAAGGCACAATACACGTCTCTCTTCAGATTTAACTTCACATAATAACGCTTGATGACACCTCAACTTGATCAGCATTAAATCGTACATCTTCCTGCTTGATTATGTTAATTTATCGGTCACCTCAGTAAATTGGAATAATTCTTAGCAGACATACTCTGAATTCTTTACTTTTTAATTTTTGGCATACTAAATAGAATGGGCATGATATGATATCGCGCATTTCGGAATCCAGCCCACTAACGATTAAATCAATGAACTTTAGACTAGTGGTAAGCGGTACCTGCATCTGTGGAAATGTCGCCTTTGACGGCTTTTGACACAACGCTACGAAATACGGTTTTCTCTTTGAAAATATAAATCTTGTATTGATAGACAGGAGAACACGTTGGCTACTAAAATCTAGCGAGTTTTGCATTTTGGTACGGTGAAAGGAACGAAATTGTTAGGTAAGTCCGACGTAAAATAAATCACATCGCCATTTCCGTGTGTTAGAATTTTTCCCCATAGGGTTTTTGTACAGGTGCGCAGAAGACGAGTCTCAGTTCCGACCCCATTTTCAGGGGCATCTGCGCACGGAAATGTTTTTCAGCTTGGATCATTACATTTGCCGTTGGTAACCTGTATTTTATTGGTAATTTAATCGGCGATTATTTTTTTATGATTGGCTAACGTGAATACGGCGGCAGTTTATGAATGGAAAGACCATCATTTTAGTACATTCAACCGAGGTGTTCCGCTACAATGTAGTTCATGTAGCAACATTTTTAAACACAAAATTAAAATTGTATTGGTTTAGCAGTGCAAAATCTACATTTGATTTTCAACTTGGAAGGGTTTCCACATTTTTTTGTGTCATTGAATTCGCAATTTGCCACTTTTGAACCAGTTGAATCATAGTATATCCAATGAGTTCCTAACGTATGTCACATGTGCCCTTCTTTCCCAAGTTATATTTTTAAGAAACATACCAACTTTCGAGTCCCGGGTGCCCGCTCGAAAAATAGTTCCGGGTACCCTGGAGCGCGACTAACCCGAAATTTGCCCCCTTACAGCGGGCCTCATCCATATACTCAAGACCTTCCATGTTTCCCATTCATCACTCCCACCACAAATGGTTGAGTTTCACGATAAACATCAGCCTATGCCTTCCGTTGCCTGCCATTTGGGCTGTCAACAGCTCCCAGAGTTTTCACCAGAATGGTCACTTCGGTCGTCACGGGATACTCTTCACTTTACTTCGACTTTTGACTATCACCGCTCGTAATCTCACTTTAGTCAATCGCCCATACGAATTTTTGTATTGGAACCAGTAGCTCGCCTAGGTTTCATAGTGAACAAAGACAAGTCCAGCTAATATAATAATGCTCTCACGCCTTATGATGATGTATGATAATTCTAGGCCTCCTGTGAGGACAATTTGCCTCCCTGGGATTGCCTTCTGTGCTAGAGTCTTTGAACAAACACCCCTTTTAACCCTTTAGTCAGCTTCCGTGACGCTACCCTTAGGACTATTTTCTCTTAGCTCGCTTCAGGTCGTAGCTGTTCTGAGTTATATGCTTTAGGAATAGGAATTTTCAGTTTTCGCAACGATGCGTTACTTTGTACTTTTTCGCCCAACGTTTTTTGCCAAAAATGTGGAGGAGTTCCGTTAAAGCACTCCATTGTTCTTCCACTTATCAACTCTATCAGGTCCTAAAGAGTGTTAAGTTGTCCTGGCGGGCCGCTCAAGTGGACGTAGTAAACAGCTACTGCTCGCGCAAATTCCGAGCAACCTCTTATCACCTCATCTAAGCCATAACCCCATCCAGCAGTAAATCAACTATCTCAGGCTGGAAAAATAGTAAAAGGATATGAGGCCAAGCCGTTTTTGATCAGGGTAGGCCTTCAGCCCCTCAACCCGCAAGGTTGCCACTTCATGGTCATTCTATAACAAGCTCCCTATCCAGGATTATTGTCAAATCTGTTAGTACTGAAAATCCTACCACATTTCATCAAGACATCCTTGCAGGAACATTGTCATTGACTCTGCTCTATCGAGATTTGCTACTGCGTTCTGTACTCCTTACTTGTCGCGGGCAAGTGTGTAGATTAGAAATGGTGGTAGTTTGTGTATTTTTGGACATAAGCGATTAGTATTGATTATGTGTTTATCAGTCCTAATTGGACTATTCTTGGCTGGTTCGCTTATGTCCGGGGCGTATGACATACCGCTTTCATTACCATTGGTTGCTCACCTCCTCCTCGGGGTCGGGGCTACTCAGCGTGCCTAAGTAATTTGCAGGCAATCATTAGTTAAGTATTTTTCCCCTCTCATAGACATTAAATGCCTATTGCAAACATGTCTAGAAGGAGGGGGAAATACTTACCTAATGTGCAACCCGACCCTCCCCTCCCCCTGTGCAAACGATGTTCTCAGTTTTGCGTTCGGGAGAAAAGAGAATGAGTTAAAGGGTATGTTGGGCAATGGTGTATTCGGATGGTGGGGATGGGCGTATGTCATACTTACGTGGTAATTCTATATAAAGTTACTTTCGGAAGATATTCGGCACTTTCGAGAAAGTGCACTAAGTATATGTGCATCATTAGGTAAGTATTTTCCCGCCCTCCTTCGAAGACATATTAGCAATAGGCATTTAATGGTTCCTGGTGACTGTCAATGTAACCTTGGGTCAAGCGGTCTAAATGATTTCACCACCGACCGTTGTAGTGCTACAGTCCTTCATTGTCATTCGGAAATACATTGAAAAATGAGAAGAGTACTGGGCTTTTGGATGAATGTATGTACCGACTTTAGTGCATAGGGGGACATCTGAACAATACTAAAATGATGGCAAAGCTGCAACCTTCCAATACCATTTCTTGATTTAATATCGTGCTTGATGTGATATTGATGTGCATTCGCTATCACCAAGACTTTCGTGTTATACATATACAATAGCACCTGGTTCTTTGCAGGAGCCGTATTGGATTTCCAATTCCATGTCATGAAAATTGTTTCCTGAAATGTCAGAGGGGATTTGAGACTTTCTGGGTTATCAAAAAAGGCTCTGATACAGTTCCTATCTCATCCACAAATGCTCCGCTCTTAGATGCTCTGTTTGGACTGCTAGGGACTGTTTCAGTAGGGTTCACGACTAAGTCGACTATAGTCGGTAGTCGCGACTATTGCCGATAGTCGCGACTTACGACTTTTTGTTCGCAGTTCGACTATTTGGGTATATTTCAGTGAATCATACACACGCTATGCTACACTATCGAAGTCATTTAAGCATGCACAAAACGTCCGTTTTTAACTAGCACTACATACCGACACTTGGGATGTATGCTACGGAATCTATTCTAAAAAAGTTCCAGTTTATTATTCATGACAGTCTTAGCTACATTATTTTATTTAAGGCCAGATGATAAACATGGTTTAGATTTCTTCATAAATGTCGCATTATAAAAAGTTTTCCGTATTCCGACGGGCGCTCCAAGTTACGATGGAAATGGCCATTGCTATGTATGTGTTGTAGTTTTAGTGATCCGTCATGAATAGAGCACCACAACTCCAAAAAAAACTTGTGATTTTGGCAAGCATTTCGCTTGCGTACTTAGTTTACACTGAGTTGTTCTT
>JAMKCH010064334.1:0-21006 GCA_023653785.1 Ophioderma brevispina
GAAGTGCCCATACCACTTAACACAGAATCCTGACGTGAGAAGGTGCTGTGATGAAGACTACTCATTGAACTGTTGCTACGGAGAATTTGGCCTCGATAGGTGTCCTTAGAGTGCCTGCAAAAGTCAGATGGGATCTGTATGCATTGGTGGCAAGCTTGAAGCATATCCATCAATTGACTGAGTGCTTCTAAACATCATTTTTAAACAGCATTAAAACTTATTCTTAAACAGCTGTGAAAATGCAAGTAATTTCATTGACTGATGCCCGGGTTCAATTCGTTTAATTGAACCCATGTAGTGCGCGCTGCGTACTGAGGTTATTTTTAGGTTAAAGCGCTCGCGTCATACAGCGTTTTGCTACGTTCACGCGCCACCTTCCAACGTTGCGTCTCGTTGCGTATGATAATTGCATTCAACGGGTTGTTCGATTGTTGTCACTGGGTGGTGGCAGTCCTTTTTTGTTGTATTTAAGCCATAAAGTATCGCGAAATTGGGTTAAAGATGACCTCAAATGATAAAGCTGTTTAAGAATGAGAATAAAAGGTATGATTTTGGGAACCGGTACTCTCTTTACGACGAATTGAACCCAGCGACACCATTATTTTTGCGTGTTAGAACTCAGCCTTCGGCCTCATTCTTCCACTTAAAATAATGGTATCGCCTTGGGTTCAATTCGTCGTAAAGAGAGTACCGGTTCCCAAAATCATACCTTTATTCTCTAAATTAAACCACAAGTTCCATTCTGGTTGAATGACACATATATAGTAATCTACATTTGACTTTCTCAATTGGGTGGGTGTACAAATTTAAAAGTCAGTCGTTGGTTTTTCTTTATGAAAGCTTTAGGCATACATGCTATATCAAAATAAATCAGCCTTACAGTGATATATATGTGGATTGTTTTTTGCAATCTACTGTGTCAAAAATACAAAACATGTAATTTACATTTTTGCATGATGAGTGTGAATGTGGATATTTCTACATTGTAAATATTTTGGGCTTTGGATGACATCATGCATGACCTTCACAAATTTTCAGACTAAAAAGCATTTCAGAAAATGAAATGAACTTAAAATTAGTGCATACAACTATACAAACCTCACCTGTTCCAACAAAATGAGTATAAAGTTGCAAAAATTGTGTTCTGGGATACTTTATATTTGAAGTCTCAAATCTATGCTTTCAAATGATAATACAATATAACAAATTTACAAATTCACTTTCTCATTAAATATCAGTATTTCCTTCAGGAACTTCTTTGTTTTCTATTGATTTTTTGCCATGTTTTAATTCCTATACCTCTGACCCCCAGTGACTTTACACTCATTTTGTGGGAACAAGTCACAAATGTCCTAAGTATGAATATTTTGATGTGAATAGTAAGTGTATAGAGGTTAGTAGCAACTTAAAATTTAAACGCTTCAACATCTGCCTTAAAGGTGGGCGACCCAACCAATATCCTCATCCCCCAATTCAAAATTGAGGTTTGGTATCAGAAGAAAGTTCATATTTTCTCATTTTCCCAGTAAAATTTAAGGCCTGGGAAATGTTTTGTTTAGATGTTATAAACAAAAATGTCTCTAAATGGGGTTGACCACACTAGCTCACAGAGTGTTCTATGGGTCAATTTGGTACACATTCTTACTTTTACTATCCAAATAGCTGGACCAATTTAACCAAAATATTGTAATCAGATGCTTAATAATAATATAATAAATAATATTAAGCATTTAATATAGCGCTCTACAACGAACACATCGCTTAAAGTGCTGGTCTGGTTCAATATGGCTTCTATGTGACAAAGGAAACATCATGTGGAACATTTGACAAATTGGGTCACCCACTTTAATCATTTTTATAATTAGAAGGTACAATTATCAATACATGATCTTGCATTGGAAATTCAGAATGGAAAGCTGCTTTTACTTTTCTTATATTAATTAATCCATAACCAATGAGAGGCTCATGGTTAGAGGTATTCCTTACCCCCATGGGCACGACCTGTCTATCCATCAGCTCTAATCACCATTTTGATTGGGTACTTGAAGTTAATCTCATGTAAATGACAATCAAGAAGCTGATTGCTGTATGAATTGCGGTATGGGTGTCCACCATGGGGGTATTTTTGATTGGTTACTCAGAGAGCTAGCTCAACTGTTTGTCCTGTAATGAAGCCAATAAGACAGATTGTATCTTAGACTGTAGTGCCAGGTGTTAAATAAAGGACCTTGTTTATAAACATATTAAATAAATGCAATTAAACACAGACCACCAAAATTTGCACCCAGTCATTTTCTGGTATTTTGAAAACAAATCCTGAAATGTGGGGTTTTGCAAAATTTGTTTACAGGTTCAAAATCAGGTAGGAAAAATTAGTGTCTATTTCTAGGTTTTGGTAACAGTCATAATCTACCTTCTACCTGGCATGATTTTGGATAGATTTTGAAAGCACAGTGAAATGAACAACATACACTGACTAAAGGGGATGGACTGTGTAATTCGGACGTAGTGCCTCGTCTCTTTCAAAGCGATTGGGCCAGACTCCACCATAGATGTTGGCTGTAGGGTGATCGTAATACCTCCTCTACATTGTGGAAGGATGATGCCGTACCCTTTCTACACCTGGTAAGTGGAGTAATTGAGGTAAAGTCCTTACTCAAGGGAACAACATGTTGGCCACATTATGAGCTCCAACTCACACCTTTGCTTGTGCTCAGGTCCTTATCCATGCACCACGTGTCCCACAAGATTAGGACATGGATGTCATCCTACCTAACTTGGATAGAAGTAGTTTTCCCTGGGTGTGCATACAAAATGTTCGAGAATTGCCTTTCAAACATTAGAAATGACTGTATGAGTTACAAATTTGTCCTTATACAACAGAATTCTTTAAAAATAAACCTAAGTTGGCAAGGTCACTATGAATTAAATGATCAACATATTCCAGCTTTTCAAAATTTGCAAAATATTTGATGAAATAACTTACAAATAGTCATAGAGGACTCCATACTGTGGATGCATGCACAACAAATGAGATGAATTGAAACAAAAGGGTTAAAAAAACCATGGTTTTAAAAAAACAAAAAACATGAGGTTCTAAGCACACTGCTCAAAAGTGTCTGTAACAAATGGGTTAGTGTTGGCACATTTCATTCACAAAACTGATTATGATGAAGAAAACGTGTTTGTAATGTAACAAATCAATAGGGTCAAAAACTATTTATGAGTTCGAGTTAGGGTGTAGAGGTCGAGTTCGAATTGCTTTTAGAGTTCGAGTTGATTTAGAGTTCGAGTTGGGAGTTTGCTTTTAGAGTTCGAGTTAGATTTGGAGCTGCTTTAGAGTTCGAGTTAGAGATTCGCGTTACATTTAGAGTTCGAGTTAGAGCTCGATTTGTTTTAGAGTTCGAGTTGCTTTATAGATCGAGTTCGAGTTGACTTATCAAAAAAATTGTACCCCGCATTTACGCCGCCATGATTGGCTTTTGTATTCGCATACATCGCCCGATTGTTGTTACGACTTGGAAGGCGGTGTGAATCACAAATCGGGTCTGGCGTGGTTATGGGCGGCCCGAATTGGGTCAAAAAGGGTAGAATAGAATAAATGTTCATGCTTTCAGTAGTGTAAAAATGCACAAGGTTGTGTAAAAATATATAAAAGAAGTCCAGAAAAATGCGTATGATATTACAGGGTATGTAGTTTAAAAAAGAAGAAAGATAGGCGTTTAAAAAATAGGTAGTGTTTAAAATGTGTATGATAATAAAAGGCATATGAGGTAGTTCGAATGTATGTATAAAAGCTTATAAGGTAGTTTTTCGAAAACAAAAAGGTAGTGCTTACCAAATACACGTTATCTAAATTAAATGCCCAGTAGGAAATTAAAAGAGATTACCTAAATGAAAACACGTCGCGTAAATGAAGACAGATCAGGTAAATTAATAGTACACGGTAGTAAATTTATTATTAATGAGACAGGTCATGTAAATTAAAGCAACAGGTCAGGTGAATACATGTGCGGTAAATAAACCGGGTCAGCTTGAGCAACAGAGGAGCTACACAGGTCATGTGATTAAAAACAGGTCAAGATACACGTGTGGTAAATGAGAGAGGTCAGGCTAAATAAAACAGTTGTGGTAAATGAATACCGGTTAGAAAATACTACAGGTGGTATGAATGAAAAACGTCACCTTCAGCTAAAGTTCGGTTTTGTACCATAAGAGCCATAACACCTTTTTCTAACTTATTTTTTCTCGATTTTCCCATACTTTTTTACTATTTTTTTCCTAGGTTTATTTTTCTACCTTTTTAGATTTCTTCTTTCTAGATTATTCCTTTAGAACTAAAAGTCCGGATCTTGTGCCACAGTTGAGCTCTCTCGTAATCTCCTGTTCTCAAGTGTTCTAGTCCTATGATACGCATTGCATACTTGCAAGTGGTTTTGGAACATACGCGAATTGCACCTGTTTTCGGGTACACCGGCGCGTTCGTAAGTGTTTTAAAATACGCAACATTGCAAAAGTGTTTTAGAAGTACACACTCGCGTTTGCAAGTGTCTAGGCTTATAACGCGAGTTGCAAACGATCGCGAATGGTCAGGAGTTATTTAAGGTACGAGTACGTTTGCACAAGTAGTTTGGGGTTTGGGGTTCGCACTCGAATTTTCAAGTGTTTAGGATACGTACACAAGTTCTAAAACACTGCGAACTGAGGTGCGTGTCGAACACTGGAGGCGTCTTTGCGCAAGTAGGCATATATTTTGCGAAAGCATGTTCATCAATTATTATGTGGTCAACGCATGGGGATACCGGGAGGGATGTAGGGCTATCTAACAAAAAGCCTTGTTGAAGGCTGTTGAATCTGAATTATTTCACCAGCGACCGGTTTAACTCAAAAGCACAGATTTTTTTGTGTGTGGGTTTTAGTTTAATATCAAAGCTCAGAATATAGGATGAAACTCGTATCACACCACCACACCAATCTCACACCATTTTGATGTTGCCATGGCATTCATTTATCAATAAAGGGGACAGGACCATCAACAACAAAAAAGGAGAGGAGAGAGTATGAGGTTTCAAGGTCAATAGTCCATTTCTTAAAAATGCTGCGTAATTTCCCTTTATTTCAGCAATTTTTATATTCAAGTGTTTGTTTCATTTTGATCAAATTGAAAAAATGCAACAAAATTTAGGGTATTTTGGTTGAAATCTACATTTGTGAATATAAATTTAGACATAAAAGGGAGGAAAATTAATACAAGTCTCGGAGGGTCTCTAACGCCAAACATTTCTCAAACTTGGAAAAACACAAAGGAGTCCTTAGTAACACAATGATGGAAAACATATTGCATCCCAGAGTGGAGAACACCTTGCACAATCACAGAATAAGTGTAACATGATTCTGGCAACCTCGTTAAGAAGTAACAGTTTGGGAATCAAGCCTCCGATCTTTGTGAAGAATTTGGTTTGTGCAGTTGCCATGTGGGAAAAATTTAAACTAAAACGATCTCAAATGGTCTTCAATGGTACATTGGAAGTTACTGTGTGAATTAAATTTCCAGTAGGTTCTTCGAAAATATCTAAACATCAAGCCATTTATTTTCAACTTCAAAGGTGCCGCTTCCTTAGAATGGAATATCCTGTTGGAACTTTTTCTGCCCCACACCGGATTGTAAGTAGTGAAATTTTTTAAAAAACTGTTTAAAAAATTAAAGAATTGTATTTTCTTCTATCGGTGTGGGGAATAGCAAATTCAATAAACAAGAAAGTCAAATAATGGGTGACAAAATTATTGCGCTATATAAAGGCTCAGATATATTATGAATCCCTTGCATCCCAAAAGGGTAATAGAAGCTTTTTTTTTTTTTTCGTCGAACCTTTTTATTACAACAAATTGGGTCCTGAAGATCTTAAATTTAAAAAAAGAAAAAACCTAAAAAATTAAAAAAAAATACACAATTTAAAATACTTCAATTACTTGACAATGCATTCAAAACAGTAAACACCGTCATTTTGACCAACGTATTGTCATAATAGCTATTTTTAGTATCAGGGTTCAAACACAGTGTCTGCGGTTCTGCTGTTACTCTGTCGGCGCTGACTTCGTAGCGATTCGTATGTGCGATGAGTAAAAAATAACTAGGCATCATAGCCCTCGCCCTGGTAAGCCTACTCTTGTAGAAACAGAAATTGTATGGGTCAATTGTTATTAATAATAGTGTTATCACAATAGAGAAATTGTATACAACATTGAGTACTATTACATTTTATCTAGTGCGGCAGTGTCTGAGCTACACCGAGGGCTTTATTATTTACCCCGCATGCACTGCCTTGGCCATTGGCGTAATCTACCCCTCTCCAATATTTTTGTGATAAGGGGAATGGTCAATACGATCCATCCCCCCCACCACAATGTTTGACGCTTATTCAGGTTGTTTTTATCCAAAAATACCTTCATATGGTCCATAATAGTTGAAAAAGTGAACATTTTGTTTGCATTTTGTTTTAATTTCAAATTACATTAACGATTTAGGCCCGTATTCTCAAACGAGTTTAACGCTAATCCCTGGTTAAATCGCAATTTAAACGCCCGCTAAATCAGCGCAATTCTCAAAGCATGGTTAACTTAAACGCTGTTTAAATTAGCCGACCTCGTGAAATATGTCCAAAACTTGTTAAACTTAGACTTGGTCCGGGGTAGTTTTAAGGCGTGTTTTTAATCCTCACACTTTCACCAGTGCCTGGTATTTTCAGCTATATGTGATATTGGTGGTTAAACCAGTTGTCTTCTCTATTTCTCTATCTTTTTTCTAAGTCCTCAGTGATTTCTGCCTGTAATTGTCATCTGCTTCTATTGTTATGCTCGTGTGTAGCTGCTAAAGAGGTCCTTAATGGATGCGCGTATTGACTTAATAGCAAGTGCGGCAGGCCCGGTGTTTTCTATCCATCGCCTGGAGCAAATTGTAAGCTGCCTTGCACTAAACACGATCTGCTTAAAATTTACCCGTGGACTTTCTGAGTAGCATTAAAACTACGGAAGGTAAGGTATTATTGGACATAATTATTGTTGACCTGCACGTAATATTATAGGCGAAGATAAGTCACAGTTCGGTGGAGATATTTAGGCGTTTAAATATCGTGGTTAGTTAAACGAATTGTAAATATTTACCTGCGGTTTTTTTTAAAATGTGCGTTTAGCTAACCATTATTTAGGACTAACCACCGTTTATTTTAAACAGCGTTTGAGAATACGGCCCTTAGGTTCTAAATGGCAAATTTAGAACAGTGCGAGAGTAACGGATCTGGTCAGGCCAAACCCGGTTTTATTCATAAATGTTCATCACCCCCCCCCAATTGTAATAAAGAAATTTAAGCCACTGTGCCTAGAGGCTTCCCGGGTGCTCACGATTTAAAACCTGGGCTATAAGGTGTGAAAGTTCCACTTTGAGTTATGCCAATATGTTGCAATATTTCAGTGATAACGGGAAATAAGAGGTTTTGAACAAGACTGACCTGAAACGGGGGGCCAAAACTCAAGAGGTTTCCCGGTTCTGTACCAGAAGGGATGTGATATGTGAGACAAGTATTGCCACGAAGCGTACAAAGGTGGGGTTGGTGCCGCCTTAGGACACCTGGTGGGGGCGGTCAAGGGTGAAAAATGGGATGGGCTCTAGGGGGCGGGGTAAGACAAGAAAAGAAGCTCCTGGGTTTTGTCATCTTAGTAAAAAAACGTGTTCAGAGCTAAATTTCAACAATACGTTTGAAACTACAACAATATTTCCTTTCCTTTGTTAATTATCTTCATATTCTCACTTTATATTAGTGTTTTTTTGTCTTCTCCTTCCCTATCTTAGCCTTCTTTACTTTTTTCCTATTCTTTTCCAACTTTATATTCTCGCTTTCCCCGTTTGCTTTCTTTTATTTCTTCCGCCGTTATTTTTTTCCTTCCCAGTTATAGCTCACCCTTCCGATAGTTTTTGCCGCCCCCCAACTGTTACCCACTGATTGCGATATTGTCTGTCAACAAAACCCTATTTAACACAATACGAATGCTGGCCAGTAGGAAAAAGGATGCCGTTTTTTCCAAAAACAAAGGGACGGAGTGTCGATTGGTTGGACCCCAGTGCATGGCTCTCTCTTAACATGATTTCATTTTTTGTGTTCACTCAGTTCCCATGATAATTACGGAAGATTTATCTTAAAAAAGGAAATGCACTGAAAGCACGTTAGTAATGTTTAACATTCCACTTGATTCTTTATTTACGGATATATCATTGTGAGTGTTTTTTGAAATTGAAAAAAGGAAAATGGACAAGCATGCTTGTATACTCTATCTTATAGCACGAACGACATTGTTGTGTATGTATGCTTTGGTAATAAACTAAACTAAATGAACTAATATACCGTGTGTCCCAAAAAAAGCAACACTTGGTGGCAGGCGCCAGAAGGTTTAACAAAAGCAGGTTGACATATTTTCTTTGTTGTAAGGTAAGATGAAAGTACGCTAACTATCCCTGAAAAAGTTCATAAAGGTAGAGTCAAAAGTTTTTAAGATGTGACCCCAGAAGTCAAGTAACCCGCCAAAACCACTTAACCAAAATAGGAGCTGGTAACCACAAGACTGGCAAAGAAGAACGCATGCAAATACAATATCTCACACAAAGGATCTCACATACAATGACAATTATGGAGAGGAATTGTGATTGCAATCGACATTTTACTTGCCCAAATTCTTACCAGAATCAACTTATAGGGTCAAAATCAATGCATTGAAATGGACTTAGTACTTAACTGATAATGATAACACATTAATCTATTGGTGATAAAACAGGTTTCACGACGGATAAACACTATGACTCAGTCATAGATCAATCCACATTACATAAATGAGTTTAAATTGCGGTGGGGCTTGCAACTTGCTTGTTACTGAAAATAATGTATATTCTCCACTTAGAAAGTAAAATTTACGTTTTCAACACCAAACTCAATAACAAGATCCAGTATATTCATTCGTCATAAAGTTTGGGTGTTAACTCGTTGTGTGTTGCACCAAAATGATGATGAATGATTAGCTATAATCCAATGCTTGTCTTATTTGGACATACACAGAGTGTAAGTTGTTGTGATCATACATTCCTAATTCAATCTCTAGTGTGTTAAATTGAAGTTTATTAGCTATTATACCAATGGAAACATTCCATATGTCTAATATCTGTTGCAGTCGCGGTATTAAAAAAAAGGAAATTGGTGGTTGGACTTAGAGATTCATATTGGTTGTGGTCTGGACGCAAAAGTACAGTGTCGTATTTTGTAGTTAATAGCGCCCCATTTTGGTTAAAGGGTCTGCGGGTACTTGACTCTGGGGTCATATCTTAAAAAATATTGAAATCACTTTGATTGGAACTTTCAGAGATAAGCTAACAGTCCATCTTACCTTACAACAAAATATTAGTGTCACATGCTTTTGTTCAAAAACTGATGCGCCTGCAACCAAGTGTTGCGTTTTTTTTGGGGACACACGCGGTAGATATATTATATATATATATATATATATAAGATATAGATATATATATATATATATATATATAGCAGAGATTTATAGCCGCCTTATGCTATTGGCCTCTAAGCGCTTTCACAAATGGCCGCTGACCACTGTGGCCAAACGATACCATAAACCATTTAGCATCATTCAAGGGATGCAGCAGATCGGGATCAGGCTTTCCCTTATCAGCAAACATACATCGAGGTAACAATCACAGCCGGGACCAGCTACCAAAATATCGCCAATGGGTATAATCGAGGACAACAAGCGGTAATTTCTTGTCCAAGGAAATTACAAGATAGCTGAATCTCACCGGGCTCCAAAGCACGCCTATACGCATGGGTGAGCATACACTGGAGTCAGCGCTTACCTGATTGAGGATCTTGTCCGTGACAATGGTGTTTTAATACATGTGCTTTCAATTCAACATCAATTAATATTTAAACGATACCGTAAATATTCAACCAACAGCGTAAATACTTGTTTTTTGTGTTAGTTAGAGGGTTCTACTAAACTTGTCCTAGGCCACCCCACATACCACGTACATGGTTACTGTTTAAAAGGTAATCACCAAATTGAGTTTATCCTGTTGTTGTGTTATGTACACCCATCAACGAACTCTGAAATGCAACTCGAACTCGACAATTCTAATCATAAAAAACCTTAAAGCAAACTTAACTCGATAACTCTAAAAGCAACTCGAACTCGAACTCTAAAGCAAATCTACGAACGCGAATTCTAAAAGCAACTCGAACTCTAAAAGCAACTCGAACTTAACTCGAACTCTAAAAAGAAACTCGAACTCAAACTCTAAAAGCAACTCGAACTCTAAAACTGAAACTCTAACTCGAACTCTAAAAGCAAACAACAACTAGAAATCAATGCAACTCGAACTCTAAAAGGAACTCGAACTCGACAACTCTAACTAGAAACTCATAAAACAAATATTACTCAATAAAATCACAATTGTCAAAAACGTCCGGTGGCAATATGCAAGTATGCTAAAACCTGTTAATACAGGTTACTAACTTTTAATTTGACTACTTTAAAGGTACATTTTGTGATCTTAGCATTTAAAAGCAACTTATTTGATTAGGGTTCAATAAATAAACCATATTTAAAATTTCCAATGGATTTAACATGCATGTTATGTAGTATGATCAAAATATTTGTATTCCATACTCCACTGCGTTGGAATTCTGTTTACAACAGAGAATAACAACTTACAGATCAGATCTCAACATAAGATAAGACACACCAAATTTGAATCGATGAATTGGAAGATATAAAAAGATTCCATTGAGGTAAGGCTAGGGAGCATAAAGGGAGTGAGTATTAAAAAAATTTAACGACAACTCAAAACAATTGTTATATCGTTGTCATTACGTTTTATCTAGATTAGTTAAAACATCCAACTTTAAAACATACATCACACAATAAATACCAATCACAACCTTTTTTTTTTAAAAGTTTAAAAAAAATTATACAAAATCGGCCTCCTTCAGGAAATTTCTAACCTGAAGAGGCCTACTATCTTGAAATAATAATGTTTTCAAATCTGGAACAATATATATATTTTCCTACGAATAAGCGCATAATCACTGCACTCAAGTAATCCATGGTCTCAGAGCAAGCCTACAAAATCCCCAGGACAATGGGACCGCAGTGGGGAGGTACCAAGAAAAAAATTGACAACCTGCAGAAAATTTCAAAAGTAAGGAAAAAAAACAAAAAAAAACACCCGAACTTTATACAAAAAGGTTCAAATCCAAGCCCAGATTGCACCAGAGGTGATCAAAATAATGGGCCACTGTAAAGGGACTTTGTGCTAAATGTGCTGTGATGTGCACTGCATGCACATTAATTGACAGAAAATTTGCCCACTTCTTGAATGGTACCAGGCAGACAGAAATTTTTTATGTACGACTGTTTCACAGAAAGCAGAGCACAATCACCAGGAATACACCGAGGAAGGCTCACTCTAAGCAATAACTTTGGGTCATATAAGTATGAACAATTTTACATCGTTTGCTATACGATCTCGTCCCTTCGTCCAATAAACCTGAACTACAAACCAGCTCCAACAGTTGGTTGAAAGCATGCATTTTATTATAGGAAATGAATTCCACAGCATTTGCCAACATATTTCGTGATATTATAGCTATTAAACTAAAGCCTGAAACATCTTTCCGGACTCTTCAATGTTTGTAATATTCATATAAAGATTCCTTCGCCAATACAATCCAACTTTTTTCATTGCCCCCTTGAATACCAATGTGAATCGGAATCCAAGCTAAACCAACGGATTTATTCAATTGAGACAAATGGAAGAATACTTCCAACCCAATCCGCAATAAGGGATGACGACATTCTCTGACTTTCAAAGCCATAAGATAGATAGTGAATCCGTAAATATAATGAAATGACTATCATTTGAATTTTTCAGCTAATTCTAAGGCCAACTTAAGGGCCTCCAATTCAGCAGTGAGTATATAGAAGCCCTAGTTTTATTATCAGGTAAACTAATCTGACGATGATCACGCCGACTTAAAAAACAGCTGCAGCAGCCTTTTCCAACAAAACTTAGACCCCATCTGTATAATAGTCGATGTGATGCTTCTTTATGCCTAAGATCATCAAATTTAGCTGAAAAACAAGATCATCAGTTTAGACCTTCTTATATTGAAACTACGTTGAGTCAATATCAAGTTAAACATTTGTCCAAGGAGGACTAACTAATAGGAAAATCAAATGAAGCATGTTATCAGCATTAGGACATAGCTGTGAAACCTCTTTTCTACGGGATCCAAAAGATGGAATAATAGCATTAGGTTTTACTGAGTATATAGAAGTTGGTAAATTTAGGCGAAAAGTTGCTCTCAGGTGTGGGGATATCAGCATACTTTTAGTTGTAGGCATATTGAAGAGCATTTTCCCATCTTAGTTGCATGGAAGTTCATTAGCTTCGACATATAATAAGATTTGCATAGAGAGGTACGAAAAGCACTCAAGCATAGTCGAAGACCCTTGATTCTGAATAGGTTTCAAGCTTTTTCAAATATGACGAGCAGAACTATAAACAATGCAAACCATAATCCAATTTGATCTCACAAATGATCTATAAAGGCGAAGAAAAAAACACTGAGCGATCTGCCACCCCAGTCCATCTAGAAAATACTTTAAAAGCTTCAGGACCTTTTTGAAAGCTCTCCGCAAATAGTAAATATGAGCTTTGAAGTTCAGGCGGCTATACAAAGGATTCTAATTTTGATTCTTCAAAAGGGCCCCACGTTCTAGCTCTGGTGATTTTTACTCTTTTGGCAGACAGTCCAGAAATGCAAAAAAGTATTTTGGCTATGGGAATCAGTATTCTGATAAATCTTATTGTAATTAAAGTGATTGTTACGATTTTGATGTGTATTGTGTTCTCTACATGATATGAGAGGCCTGGCACTTGCAAAATATACCCCATCAAGTAACGTGGGAAAACAAACTTGCAGTTTGATGGTAGACGCAATAATAATGCACGTTGCATAGCCCTATTCAATACTGGCTAAAAAATTATGGTGAACCACTAAAACGGCATTTTTTTGTTTAATCTTGGGAATGCAAATGGCTTTAGGGCTCAAATTTCTTGACGACAATGAGAAAAATCGGCATTTCAATTCTGATATCAAACTCGATAATACTTCCGGGTATATAAGGGGGGTCCCAAAGACGATGGAACACGCACCTTTCATTGATCAGGTGGGTGGCAACCATTTTCATTAAAGAGCAGGCAGAAGAAGAAGAAGAGAAGTATGGAAAAAAATTACCCCATTTGGTTCTAATTCAGGTTACACAGGACTCTTTGACAAAAGATTTGTCAACAATTGAAATTTCAATAATTTATAGAATCTTATGATAGATCAAATGGACCTCTTGCACCAATGCAGTAATATTAGCAGCATTCAGCAGCAAAAGCCGTGTTCATGACTGCACCGTTGTGGCGATTCTTTGAATCTGTATATTTGAAAACACACATATGTGGTATAAGACACAACCAACAAGTCTTTCATTCATTCCTTGGCATTCTTGAGAAAGGATGTAAGTGGGCTAAGGAAAAAGTCGAACGGCCTGAAAAAGTTGTGTGAGAATTGGGGCTACCCTCAAAAGGGGCTGAAATAATGAAATTGCCATAAATTTCAGTAACCAAGACCTGAATTCAGGACATTGCAAAAAATTACATCTCTGTGATAATTGGCACAAGAATTATGCCAGGAGCTACTGTGTGTAGAATCTTTTATGTGTGTGACATATATTACTTTATGACCTTTGACCTCTGACAGTTGACTTACCACACAAATAGATGTCAAAAATCATTGCGGGGAACCATTAGTGAAGAACCATTATTTTTTGTTGTGGTGAATTCAGCATTTTCACCATTGTTCAACAAAATCACAAATGACTTAGATGACTTTGACCTTAAATCCTGACACCCATAGACCACAACTTTCAGATCATTCACTGTGGTAAATTCCCATTCATTTATGCACAACACAGCAATTTTAATATGTCACCCTTTGACCTTCAAACAGACCTTTAAATTTAAACACTACAATCCCTGACACCCCATATAGCGCGCAAACCATAAATTTCATTCATTCTGAGTAAACTTAGGTAAATGCCCGTTCCATGTGTGAGGCGACTTTCAAAAAAATTTCCACAATGACCTTAAAAGACTCTCTTATTACCTTTTGACCTTTTCTGAACAGCCCATGTAACCTACCTGTCAATATTTTAATTAGGTTATTATAAAAAATGCCTCAATGACCCGAGATGAACTTTAAAAACCGCATCTTCCATGACACCCTTAAATCTTACTACCCTAGGGTCAATAAAGGCCAAATCCCATCGAAGATCATACAGCATACTTGGTGACATCAATTTTAAATGTTGCTATAATGCTTGAAATTTCCTGGAGCAGATGGACACACAAACAGACACACATCAGTGACCTATAGCTCTACAGACTGTATTCTGAGCTAAAATAGAACTCTAACTTTCTACTTTCATAACCATAATTTCAACCAATAACACAACTCAATGTTTTAGTGTCAACTAGAATTATTTACAATTCCACAGCAGCTTTTTTCATTTGTAAACTTGTTAAGAAGTTAAACAATAATCAAAGGTGAAAAATCCGATTCACTAATCAATTAATATTATTGTTCTCAACAAAAATATGTTGAAAGGACCAAACATACAAATCCAAAGTTGATAAAATCTGCAATAAGATTGGCCACATTTCTATGGAATAATAGGCTAAAAGTTCCCGTGATATAAAATCTCAACTTTTTTAGGATAAGTTGAGGCCACAAGATTACAGGATCATGATATTTACCCTTAAAAACCCAATACCCAAGTTCAACTGCACTTACTTTCTTGAAATCCGCCCTGTATCTTTTGTGATAGGAATCCAGTCGGTACATTTACAAGTAACTCTGCCAGAGTATGGTTGTCTTTACTCATTTATCCTTCCTCAACACCGCATTCAGTGACGTCCACCGCATTCAACCAGTGGGCAAATTCCTTCGAAAATTTTGATAGCATTTTTTGGCAATTTTATCATATGAATAGGAATGCTTTAACCTTGTCAAAAATGTTATATAGCAAGCCCAAAATTGTGTGTCAGTCAGTTACTTCGCAATGGGAAGTATTTTGCTATGCTAAACCGGGGGATTTGCACCCTTATTCATGACAGGCATAGTTTGTGTGGGCATATTTGAACCACCTTTATACACGTGCGTGAGTATGCCAGCACTTTGAAACTAATGCTCATGATGTGCAAATATTGCACTACAAATGACGTCACTGACTCGAGAAGATAAAGCACTACCGATGATACTATGCTTGTCCTGCAGAAGTTGATGCAACAAATCAAGTAAAGAGCTTATTTGCTTCTTTGTATCCATTACCGTATGGTGGGAGTATCCCTGCCCAGGGGATGATGGTCTAGATGATGCCTGTGTTACTGGCATTGGTGGAACACTACAACCCTCTAAGGGCAAGAAATCGGCATATATTCATCATAGGCAGTAAGAAACAATCTTGTGGTTGGGCGCCAGGTCTGCATGTTCTGAAAAAGACTTACAATGGGCCTGGGTAACTAAGGTGACAAGAGCAAAAATTATAACAAACCAATTACAAAAAAACTAAAAATGTTTTTTTAATTAATTACACAAACAAACAAATAAAATACCACAAGGTCTCAAACTGTCCATGCATGGATTTGAAACGTAGATCAGTTGCTCCTTGGCTCAAATTATGAGCAGAAATAGAATAGCCTTTGCATTGTTGTTCCAATTTTTTTCGGCTCGCGATACTTCCTCTCCGAGTTTTTCCGTTGCCTCCAAAATCTGAAGGGGGGTTCAGAGGCAGTATTGATCAGTTGTTATTAACCAATTGCTATGAAACTCTCTGTATTTCATATTCATCCCACAACCCTCAAAATACACAGCTTAAAATTGACCAATGTACCACGGATCTTATTGTACCCATGGAACCTCGTGGTCGTGGAGGCACATGCCCCCTGTTCCCTCTCTGGCTACACCACTGGCCCTGTTGGTTGCTAAGTTTTAAATTTTTAAAAAAGCACTGATTTATTAAAGTTCATGTTTCATCTAATAGTTTACAGTGCCTTTTGCCTACATGAGGAGTGAGGGTGATGTTAATGAAATCGCATCATATATGGCAAACCTACAGAATAAAACCAAATATTCTACCTGAGCTCAAATGTATAAATGTAAAGAGATTATACAAAGACCAAGCATATAAACTTCATCAATGGACTTCTACTCACCTGATCTGTTGTGTTATATGCAGGAAGTAAGCAAAGTTGAACATATAAAACTCAAACGCCCTAATACGATTGTACGGAATACACAAAGACTTTATTTTTTAACCACTAGAGTACCTGCATACAGACTATAAAATGGTGGTACATTTATGTGCACATCTTATGATACCAAGTACAATCTGCTTCATAGTTCATATGCATGCTTGTAAATTACTTGATTGACCCATGCCCTGAACAAAATAATTTCAGAATGAGGAAGCTGAAAGGGTGAAGGAAATCTTCCTATCCCCACCTACAATATCTGAATCTGGCAACAAATACCACAAACTGAAATAATAATCCCCCGATCCAGGTTTTAAGCAGAAAATCCTCATGCCTGAGTTATGTGAATGCTTTCCAATAAAGTATCCTGAACTTTGCTCCCTTAGGAAGAAATACTTTTTTACATCCTTGTGTTCACAAGATTGCCTTGTCTCTTTATCATCAAGGATACTGAGAAGAAGTGTGGTTGGTCCCCCCCCTGCCTTGGAGACAGAGCTGAGCTTATTACTGTAAAATGCTGGCATCACTCCTTCAATGAGAGCTGCTCTTGTTGGAGCCTGCAAAAGATGAGAACCAAATACATCAAATTGATTTTGTTTATTTCAAAATTGAAGGGGGACACATCTTAGTATCCCTCCAAATGATGGTATATTGTTATGGTTTGTTAGCCGAAGTCCAAATGAACCCGGAGAGAGCAGGAATTCTTGTTTTTTTAATCAACAGTTCTTAATGCAATTACATTTAAATACCTGTCAAACCCCAACATGTGGTCCTACTGAGTTGAACCTATGCAATTAGCAGGTAAAGTAGCATACCCTAACCGTTCCTTCATCATATTAAAACCCTAACACTCACCCCGGGGTTTTGCTGAATATCGTCCGAGTGAATGAGACCCTTTTTTTTATTTTGATGTACGAGAATCAATGAGAAGCAATTTTGCATTTAATTGCATCTCGGACGTTTTCCCGGCACCGGAGTAAGTGGCGTAAAGCCGTTAACGGCTGATAACAATGAAACCAAGACACCTTCTGCGGGGAAATGGTCAGAAGTGGAGGGGGGGGGGGGAAGGATGCAATGACATCATTCACCTCCTGCGGGGAAATGGTCGCAGAGGTGCGAGTTATAGTCTTTTCACGTACGGCAAATAGTTGTCTAAGTCCGAGAAAGCAATGGAATCAATGGGCCGACTTGGGTTTTGACGGGTATTGAACCCTCAACGCTTACAGGACGGTTTAGGTTTAAAAGTGGCGTAAAGTCGTTAGCGGCCGAAATCAAGTGAGGAATCATTCACCTTCTTCGGGGCCCCGGTCCCAAGATGCAACGAGAATCATTCATCTCCTGCGTGGCCAAAATGGTCCGAGATGCCCCCATTGAGAATCATTCATCCCCTGCGGAGAAGGAAACGGATTTCGAGGTGGCAAATGGTGATGAAATGAGAGTCATTTTCGCGACAGAAAATGGTGTTAAAGTTCTGAGATGCAAGAGAAGCAATTATCGACTGGTACCAACGGGAGGGTTGCACATGATTCTCGGACGGCGTTAGGGTTAAGTATAGGACTATACATTTTTTTATCTGATCAGACATCTCATCAAAGTTATAATTACTGCATACCTAACAGATCAATGCAGAGTAACCTGACAATTTGTCAGTGGTTAGTACAGATACTGTGAAAAGGGCTGGTTTGTTCACTCCAGGTTTGCACAAGTTGTGGCCAGATCTTGTATCTTGGCTCATTTGCGCACTGATTGATTTTTCAAAGCATACTAAAATCCATTAGAATCCACCCATTCCACTAATATATTACACTAAATCTTTCACTATATTACACTGAATTGAAGTCCACTCCCACCTCATTCAAAGGATTGTGAGTACCATAATATTTAAACATGCGTCATGAATTCAACACATCAGGACAAGGAGCCACACAGGGCCCTTGATTTTGCTACAAAGAGATTATTTAAAGGGACACATGGCATAGAAAAATATTAAAAAAAAAAAAAAAAAAAAAAAGGACCCTTACTGAATCACTTGCATATTTTATGAAAACCAATTTGGATGTTTATTTCTGTAAAACAGTAAAAACGGGAATAGTTCCCCTGTGTTGCAAAATATAGCTAGCTACCTGTAAATTTTGGGTCGGATTTTAACAAAACACAATGACTTCCACATTGTACTCAAACTTGAACAGCATGTTGCCAATCACTCAATGACCTTGCTCATTGCATTTGTGCTACACCAGCTAATCCTATTTCACTTGCCAGATCAATATCTTACAACAAGCCTAAAAGTACAATGCCTGAATCCCCGTCTAACTGCTTTGAATTGTGTTGCAAAAGCATGCCTAGATACACTGAAATTCTGTCAGGATGTGAACACCTTGCTTTTCTGTTCCACGAATTGCCATGCCACCTCCCCCCTGGAACTTTTCCAGTTTTTACAGAAGTTTAAACAAATCCCAATTGTTTCAAACTCGTGGAATGATTTCAGTAAGGGTCCTTTTCATGAGGCAATTTTTTTTCCCTGCCATTATCCTTTAAGATAATGCTGCGTTAACTGGATTGGTTTCTCAATAAGAGTCCAACATCAAAACGCAATTTGAGATGACAGAACCTTGTAATCTACTTACTGGCAGGGCTGATATTGGGAACTCATATCCGAGGATAGTTAGTCTGACCTGAAGTTTAGACACCATGTGAGTAGCGGTCCACTAGGCCCCAATGAACTTGCGCAGCTCTTGAATCTTCTTGGTTGCTATTGTGTTAAGGTGTGTGTAGTACCCATCCTGGGTAGACGTTTAGTTCAGGGCAAAGATGTTTGTCAGGAGTCCGGAAAGGCATGCAATTCCTGGGTATAATACATTAAGAAAATAGCTGCTTAGTGTACAGTAAATGATTGCCCTCAAACTTTTAGGAAGTCAATTGTTAGGCAAAGCAGTAAGATCATCTACATATAAAAGGACACCTGTATCCGTGGCCTGTTCGCCCTTTTCTCGTGAGGCGGGAGGTTGTACCGGTCACGAAAGTTTGGTAGTGCGGTGTTAGCTTGGGCCGGGCCCGATCAAGTTCGATTGGTTGTGGATTTGCACCCGACAAGCCGGGTGGTGTAATTGTAAAAAAAAAACAGTTTCAAAAAGTAGCACTTTTAAAAAGCCAGGGGTGGATCACAAAACCAGGGAGGACCCGCCCGAGTGTTTTAATTCATAATTACAATGACTAAAAACTCCCTAGCAATGTTTTCATGCGGGGATACTGGTGTGAAACACAACACCTTCAAAGTCAACGAACTTGTGAACATACAACAATATGATTTTGTGTCAGTCGTCTGGAGAAGGCCCCTATGAATGAAAATCTTTACAAAACATTGTGACTTGGGAGAGTAGGGGAAGAAAAGATGGGAGGCAAGAAGGTTTGTAGGTTGCACTAGTGCCATGTGATACCAAATCGTGTGCGCATGTATGTGTAAGCAAACTCGATTTATCTTCACTGAAGTCAGTGGCTCTTGAAAATGGTTTATTCAGGGAACTGTGTCACCTGAAGAACCATTTCAAGAACACTACAAAGATAGCATAATAAGTATATTTTGATGAGAATTGACAAGGGCAGCAATGCCCTTACAAGCTTCTTGCACTCACAAGATGAGATAGGGCAGCTCAAATTACCTACCCTACCAAATCCCTGGTAACTAAATCACACACCTTCCATGTACAGTTGCATGCCATAGCCTTAGATTGTGACATTTTGATCATGGTTCAGGTCTGGAAAGCCTGATCAGTTACTATGCTTTGTGCGGCCTGAAATAAGGAGTGACGTCATAGCTTTCCCGCAATCGTAAACGTTGGCGAATCGCTGAAAGCGTGAGCGACAAACGTCCCGGAGTGTGTGAACGCATGCAAAATAGCTGCGCGAAAGCTATGGTATCACTCCTTAGTTCAGTGCAGACCAAAATATAGTGATACTAATGGGAATGGTATTTGTTAGTACTCCCAACTGGTTCATGCACCTTGCGATAATCGCAATTACCTCGCCAACCCAAGAAAGTGGGGAGCTGTCATTTTATGGGGCGATATTACAATCTAAGTGATGATAGGGATGTGGGCTTGGCCTGCACGCCCTAGATGAAGCAAAATGATTGTGACAATTCAAATTGCCAGCATAAGAATTAATCAGGCAAACAGGGCTTGGAGACTGTTTACAGTAGTGATAAAGCCTAAAGCAATATAAAAAATCATTATTTTACAGTTGTATGCCATAGATCATGGTTTAGTACTGGAAAGCCCGGATTCAGTGATTAAAAATCAGTTCACATAGCATTCGATGGCCAAATGCCATCTTAAGCCAAGAAAAAAAAAACAAAAATTTGTTCTCAGAAAACAGCATGCATTTTGTTTTAAATTGGTCTTTAGTGCATTTCCTTTTTTTAGGTTTTTGCAATTTGAGAGAATTTTAACTGCCAAAGTGCTGAAAAAAAAAATTGAAAAAAAGTGGGTCCAAAAATGCAATTCAAATAGAAAAAGAAATAAAAATCCTGCATTTTGACATTTTTCACATTTCTTCTGAGACACTTTTTTTTTTGCGGGGGGGAGGGGGGAGGG
>JAMKCH010064335.1:0-14347 GCA_023653785.1 Ophioderma brevispina
TCAATGAACACTCATACCCAGACAAGCTGTTTCCGGCCAAGCAAATCACAACAAGCCAATACTCAACTAACTCAACAATTGGGAGGATGGTTTTTCGAGGGGGTATGGTAACCGGAGGTGTGTTCTTTTTTGACTATCAGCAGCCATACCACTGTTAAATCACAGATCCTACTGCCTACTCCATAAGAGTCTGGAAATCACCAAGGACGTCCGCTTGACTGGGCTTATCAAAGGATTGCTTGGCAATCAGGATGTTCTTTGTATCAGCTCGTAGCAAGAAGGCGTCGATGGCGTAGCTCAGAATGACTACCACCAGGGAGCGTGCTTGCGCCTCTCCTGTTCAACATATTTACCAACGACCAACCTAGGAGTACATGAACCTGTCGTTTTATTTTTTATGCAAACGATCTTGAATTAGCGCCAAGACAATGCCGATTCACCGTATGTTGAAGAGAGACTCTCTCCAAAGCTTTGGACGAAAGTCTCTCATTATTATGAATGAAACCCCTACGTGCAAATCCATCAATACACAGTGTGTGCTTTCCATCTCGCAACCGTGAAGAGCCTAAACGTCAAGCTAAAGTTATCTGTCTGGAAGCCCACTGGAGCACTTGCTTGATACCCGTCTACCAAAAGGTTACTGGGGGGGGGGGGGGATTGGCCCGCACTCACTCTCTTATAAGACCCACCATTGAGAATACTAAGGAGTAAAGTATGTTCACGCAATAACATCTTGAACAAACTCACTGCATCTAGATGTGGTGCTCGCCACATACCCTAAAATCGATGGCACTTGCCCTATGCTATTCATGTGCATAGTATGGTTGCTTGCGCTGTAATGGGGAAAATCACCCCATGCTAAGAAAGCTTGAATTTCAGCATTAAATGCTTCCTGCCTGCTTATCACCGATGCCCCGTCCAAATCAACGGGAAACTGGTATAGGCATGGTCCAGGGCTGTCGGTGGGGTAATTGCTCCACCAGACACCGTCGTAGCGTAGCAAGCATGCAAGAGCGTAGCTGCCAAGTATCTAATTTTAAGCCCGCCCACTTTGTCTGAACAGAATCCTTCTGCACGCTGCCATACCGCCTTAAATCCAGAGGAGTTTCTTAAGCAAATTCCAACATCTGGAAACAGTCCTCTAAGGCTTAAGAGAGGTCGCCTTGTGGGAAAGAAGACTTGCCACCAACCAAGTAGCATCTATTGGTATGAACCGGTGAGCATCTGCGCCACCTGGAACTGACTCCTCATGGGCTAATGGCGATGCCTCAACGTATTGAGAACCAGAATTGGCTAATCGAAAGGAGTTTCCTTGCAGAAGTGGGGCTACCTGGAACAGATTAAGGACACTACATGTGGTTGTGGACAGCACCCAGACCTATATTGGAACATATATTGGTCTCCCAACGCTGGATCAACAATGCACCGCCAAGGACCTGCGGAATTCGGTGAAGCAGTCGGACGTTGTACCCATCTGGCTGGATCATATATTTGAGAACCACTGTTGTTTGGACAAGATAAGAAAGAAGACAGTTTGCTGATATGCAAACTTTATGACGTCCATTATAGGATGTACTGCTAGCCATTTTGGTACTTATTTTGGTATGAGTGGAAAGAAGAAGACAATAGCTATCTATTAGTAACAAAATCAAGTGTCTGTTTTTTTCCACTGATTGTGCTAAGGCATGTTGGTACTCTTTTGCTTTCCCTAACGGGGCGTGGGTTGCGCACCCTATCCATCACGTTGGGATCACCCTGTATCTACCTACACTCGTGGTGTTTTGTTTTTGGATGAAAAAGGACGGAAATGTTAATTGCCAATTATATTAAATAATTTGCACCAAACAGTTTTAATTAGTAGCCAGTGGAAAAATCTGAAGGGCACACCCCTTCGGTAGAACGAGGGTTTACAAGTCTTGGTGCACATAATTACCATAGTGGCCTTAGTGGTGAATGGTAGAGGAAACAAGTAATAGGACACAGTAGTGAACTGTTAAACAACATTCTAACCATGGCCACTCTAATCTAATTAAAGGCATGACGAGGGCATGGTATTGGTCATGAATAGGGTCATGAATAAGTGAAGCAAAGAAATGAGTATTTTCCTTTCCTTGATGCTTAATGCGTTGGCGGGCATGGCAACAAAGCATAGAATGGCAGAACCTAAGGCATGACTGGGCTGACAGAGTAATGGCGTGACTTAGAGTACTGTGGAAAATTAAAAAAAACAAAAAAACCGAAAATTAAAAATTTCAAAATTTCATTACATTTCATGCCCGTTACTAAAAGAAATTCTTTGTCTAAAGGCTGATTACGACATATGTTCGCCTTACCATTTAATAAACTTGGTAGGTTGAAGCCCAAGTTTGAAAAGGACAGAGTCCGTTTATTTCTGGCGCGTATTGAATTATTCTTTTTTCGTGCGACCGTCATCATGGGGCAAAAATGTGAGCTAAGATGGATGAAAATAGGTAGGTACTCATCTTGGGGGCTGATTGAAATATCCCTTCCATCATTCGACTGTCACCGCGTTAATCATGTTAATATTGGAGCCTAATACATACAAGACAAAAATGACTCACATATAATTGATTGATATATGTGAAAACTAACCCCCACCAACACATACCAGAGAAAAAATGGTTATGTAAAAATGCCGCCAGCTGTGTAAAAATAGAACTCCTATAATAATTAAAGTAACATTTGTACCTAAGTTTGAGGAATTTTTGACAATAAATTCTGTTTTTTTCTATAGTTTATTATTTTTTGTCTGTGTCCACATTGAAATTTGTCCGAGAAAAGTTTTGATTCCAATTCAGGTGAACGTTTTCATCGAAAAATGCTCTTAAAATTTCTTCAGTAGCAAATTATCGGACCTCTGCCTCCCTCTTTTTTTCTGTCCTTATGGAAATATACTACAGCCCGGCTTTGTAACCATGGGGGGAGAATTTTCAAAAACACAAACCAATTCAAAAAGCCCTGAACCCCGCCAAATGGCCAAGGAGCAAAAATCGTTTTTGCGATTGGAAGCACAAAAAAATGGTGTTTTTATGCTTTGTCGAAAAAGGTTAAAATATCGGTATAAAATGTCCACTTTTACCAACTGTGTCACCTCCCCGTTGGGGGAGGGGCCAATTTTGGGACAAAGATCCCTTTTGAAAAAAATCCCGCCTCCACAACAAAAAATCCTGGTTACGGGCCTGACTACAGTATTAGAACCCTACATCTTCAGACATATCATCGCCTCCCTTTAACAGAAACAAGACGGACGACGTGTGGTGTATTGTAAGTGCAGGAGATACCCGTGCTCCGTGTTTTCCAACTTTTTGCTACAAAAATGACTTACAGGGTCCACACCACTATAATGCATCTAAGCCGAGTCCCAGATCAATGATTCATGTTGAAATGTCCTGTTGATTGAAATCGAGCCGGTGGGTGTAGGTTGAATTTATAATCACGAACATATGACCAAAACGTGGTGTTTTGTGGCTGACACTGGAGCTAATCATAACGCGGATGTTATCTGGAGAACCGGCCAGGGCCAGAGGTGAAAATCCTACATGCTATTTTGCTCAAAAACATGTCACTTTATTAGCAGGACTATCTGAAATTAGGCTAGGAAAATAGTTTACACACTTTTGTGGGCGCTAAAATCATAATGTCCACTGGTTAGTCTTTTTTCTTAAAAAGTGTACTGGTCAACCTAGCAAATTTTGTGTTTACATAAGTGAGATAATGATAAGCTTCAAGAAATTACTAGGTCATTGCAACCAGTGACTTCATAGTTGACAAAATGGCATAACCCTGCCTATTCTTTGAACTTTGAATGTTGTTTTGATGAATGAGCTCTGCATATCGTGCCGATTGATGAAAGCTAAGTAACACTATACTATCTATGCGCGTCATAATTGTAGTAAGCTAAGAATTATCCTCGCTAGGGAATCCCGTTCTGTGCAACTTCCTGAAACAATTGCCATCAGTGGGGAAAGTTCGCATTTTTTTAGTTTGTATAATATTAGTTTGCCCTGTATGTTGGAATCTAATACTCAGAAATTCTAAGAGGAGAATCTGACAAAACTGAAAATTCCTAACTAAATAGAGATCGAAATATAACATACCTGTTGACTTAGTAAGCCAATATTGCAATAGAGCTTAACTAAAATTTTACATGAAATCCCAGTCGATTAAACCGTGGTAAATGTTGATGTGTTTCCTGAGATATATGTCTAAAGGGAAAATGTAACACCATTAACGACCCTGGGTGTTGTACCTCAGGCCTCCTAATTGTGACGATTTAAAGGCTAGCCGTTTTCATTGATGAAGACAAAAGTTAATTTGTCAATTCAATTCAGGAGATGAGAGTGTGTAATGACGTTCCTAAATGAAATACATTGATGGACAAAGATGTTTTGGTGCATCGACGTGTTGGTTCTATATAGAGCGAAATGAGATGGTGCCAAGATGAATGTGACCAAGAGTACAAAACTTGACAAATTCGTCGTCACCGGGAAAATTATATTACCACCTGGAATGAAAACGAAAAAAAGATTGTAATTTATCATATCAGGGCCGTAGCCAGGGGTGGCGGAGGTGCAACGCACCCCCCCCTAATGACAAAGGTCTCCGCTTTACACTGTTGAAGGTCGCTCTGTTTAAGTTGAAGTTTGCCGCTTGTCTACAAACTGTTTTTTTAATGTGGTTATTATTGGACAACGATCTGTCCAAGGCATCTGGTCATGGTCCATACTACGCATTACTGCATAACGCATTATTATAGTGTTTTGTCAACCCCGATGCCCCCCCCCCCCCCCGCTCTTCAGTTTGAATGCGACGCGGTGGTTATTTTATAAAAAAAAATGGTTGGAAAGAAAAAAAGAAAAAAAAAGGTCCACTTCTGCCAAATTCGCATCCCCTCCCGTCCAAAATAAATTCTGGGCTGCAGGCCTGATCTACTTTTTGCTCATTATCAGAAAAAAGTGTAGAAAAAGTGTGGGTGTTTTATTTCAACTTGTCTATCGACAGGGTGGGTGTTACTCGTTGAAAACGATGTGAGGCTCTCTGCCAGGACCATTTGGGAGGAAAGAAAAGAGTAAAACGGTCCGACTTAGTACCTTCCTATGCGGCCTCTTTTTTCATTTCCCTACCATGTCTCAAACGACAAAGCCATGGAAGTATACAATTTACAAACGACGAATATGTCCTGTAGAACATGTTTGAAAAGTGTGTTTGTTGGTTTTGAATAACGTACGTCCAAGGGTCTGCGATAGGCTCAAACACCTATAATATACGTGACTCAAACAAAATTGTAATTGTAAAGGGGGAAAATGTCATGAAAAAATACTCAGACATAATGAAATAAACTCTACTAATCATTTCCACATTTTGAAACAATGGGACTGTTTAGATTCTGCAAAAGCAGTAAAAACAACAAAGAGTTGCCAATTTTCTGCACGGAAAATCAAGGTGTGTCATCCCTGCACAGAGGTCGCGAGTGTATCCAGCTTTTGTCACACAATTCAAAAGCATTCAGACTGGGATTCGAACACTGTGCTTCCGGCTTGTTGTAGATATTGCTACTGACGTGAAAGGAAGGGTTAGCCGGGAATGAGCACATATACAAGATTGCAATGGTGTGAGCTGATGACTGCATGTTCAAGTTGATAAAATTGCTGACTGTTAACTGTCAGCATCCTTGGCTGAGACATAAGCTTAAAATGAAGATAATATTAGTGACTCCTATTTTTACAAAATGTAAAACGCCCACTCGTTTTCAAAGTTGTGGAAGTGATTTCAGTAAGAGTCCATTGCATTATGTCTGAATATTTGTTCATGCATTGTGGCCCCTTTAATTAAATAACCAAGGAGAATCGGTCTATTTTATAACGCGCCATCATACGAACAAAATTGTCCACGGATAGACAAAAGACGGTGTACCATCGACGCCAAAAAAAAAATTAAAAAATTAAAAACCCGCCCAAAAAAAATAACAAAATTAAAAATTAAAAAAAAAAAACAATTAAAGTTGTTTTAAAAAATATTTTTTTTTTTTGTGTTAAATTTGAATTTTTTAACTTGGATTTTTTTTTTGTTTAAACGCATATTTTTTTAAAAATATTAAAAATTTTGGATTTTTTTTTTAAATTATTTTTTTAGAATTTTTTTTTAAATTTTATTTTTTTTTTTTAGAATTTTTTTTTAGAATTTTGTTTTCTCCGCAGAGTTTTTTTTTTTTCTTCGTTGGAAATTTTTTTTTTCATGTGGATTTTTTTTTTTTGGCGGGCCGGTCGTTCGTACGATAAAAACAACTTGGAAGTGAAAATAAAAGTTTCGCTATATAAATGGCGGGGATTGGGGAGTACAACAGGCGGGAACCAGCCACGGGCGGGAGACTGGCCGGAGACGATATGTTGTCGGGTTTGTTCTGCTTTTAGATATGCCGTGTTGCATGCATTACTGTCGCATTAGACTACCCACCCAAATTGGCCGATCTAAGTTTCCTGTCAGAAGTGGGGCTACATGGAAGCAGATCAGGGCACTAACAGGCCAATAGAACGTGTCTTGGTCTGCCCTGGAGCACCATACCAACAGTAAGACCTGCGGAAGTGAAGCAGCCATACGATGCTGTAGCCTGTACACAATCTCTTATGGCTGGTCATTATTTGAATGAACTGTGTGTGCGACCGATAAGACGAACTCACACAAAAATTAGACTAAAAATTGGATATTTTGATATTTTTGTGGATTGGGCTTAGGAAACGGGGGGGGGGGGCTTGGGCACCCAATAATTTTGATTGCGGGGGGTGGGGGGGTGGCTCGATACCTTGAAAACCCCCGATTGAATTTTAACACTTTTAACCAAAACTTCAAATTCCAAAGCTTCCACCCTCCAGAAACCTCTTGCTCAGCGCTCCGCCTTCGCGAAGGCCAGGGGGGACCCCAATCATGAAAACTTTCATAAGCCAATGTTCATCACAGAAAAGTAAACGCTTTGTGTGATGTCCTTGTTGGCACCCCGTGAAGTAATTGTCCCCTAACTCAATGAAAAAAGAAAACTGATGTATGAATGTGGCCAGGTATATGTCGGTCAGGGGCGGCTGTGCTCTGAGGGGCAAGCACAAGATAATTACACTGGATCCATAAACCAGGGTGGTCTGCAAGAAGCCAGTTTTTCGGGCCCATGCCCAGGTAAAATGCTAAATTTTTTTAACCATACGTTCCCCCTTTCTTTTTTTTTATATTAGCGAACAACAGAATTCAAGGCTGCCAATTCCTTTACTTTCCCCGCAAAAACAACTCAAATAAAAGCACCTGTATTTAAAGTCACCAACGGGGGACACTGAAAAAATGGGGATAATTTGAGCGAATAATATGTATTAATATCCATTTTTTTCATGTAACTCCTAAAGCACTTTAAATAATTGGCCCCAGATAAATAGCTGACATATCTACATCATATATCGCTCCTGTCATCTGATGGTTAAAAGTGGAGCATTAAATTCAACTAGCTCAAGAAGTTGAACCAAAAAGGAACTATTCCCGGGGAGAGCGGGATATCTTCAGGACCTATACACTGGACACCTCTTCCCAACCTAGAGACTGCTGTTAAGGACTATAATCCATCCTTTGTATGAGTGTACATATTGAAGCTGGCGTAAGAGATGAATATAAGCAGACCGCTATTTGTGTACTCGTATGTGGGGAGTCTGTGCTGTAGTGTAAAGTCTGATTCAAACCGGGGATACAAACAGAGAAGGGATGGCTGAATCGCAGCATCAGTAGCCTATTCATGCTTTGAGGTTGTGGTACTGCTTCGTACTTGAAAACCTATCCCCTATGATGCTTACGCCTCAGGGGCATAGTATGGTTCGAGACACATTTTGCCTTAGTTTCAACCATGCTCCCCATAGCAGTCAATATGTGTATAAGATAGCGAGCAAGCATTCTCATCGTACATCTGTGTCTAATAGTATGTTATAGGGGGTTATATGGCAGTTGTTAATCAACCCAATATATCGGAAGATGGCTGCATCATGCAGAGCAATAGAGATTTTCACAAAATCCGGCGAGAGTAGTTATACTTAAGTTCATAGGCACTTCTCTCTACTGGGAAATAGCTTTATAAAGGAAAACTTTTGTTAGTTACGACTTCGTCCACCCATGAGGTCCCTGGTCCACCCAACGGTTTCTACTTAATCGACCGTCCGTGGGGGGGGGCGGGGGGGGGTTACCATCCCCGATTTTTTCGTAAATAAACGGGACAAAAATAATCTGTTGGTATATCACTGTGTTGTGATAAGCATGGGCCTTTTCTTCAAAATAAAGTACAAACATATTATAACGTTTTAATATGACGGTCATAGTAGTCATAACTGTGAGTTTTATATACAGAAAGCGATACACAAGAATCTAAAAAATTAAGAATGATATACAAATATTTGTCTGTCAGTAACAAGTTGGAGTATAGTAGCACATAATTAAAGAATGTACAATTTTGGCAAATTGTACAAATAAGGTTAGAAAAGCAGGTGGGCAAACCACCCCCCCCCCCCATCCCCCCCCCCCCATGGTGTTATATCTGTAGCAAAACCTCGCTCATCGTCCGCTCAAGGAGGATGCAGTAAAATATGGAGCAGTCATGGAGCGGTCATGGAGCGGCTCCGTGACCCCTCCATTTACCGTTCCATTGTTGGCATCAAGTTTCGTGAGCTCGGGATTTAACACTAGATTCTTGTCTTATGAAAGGAATAAACTGCATTCATGTATGAGCCCGTTTCTTCCGTAAAAGAGTAGAATGTCGCATGGAACCCAAGCGCACCCTGGACTACCGAGTATGGTCAAACGTGGGCGCTCCTGGAGCGGGACGATGAGCAGGTTTTGCTACAGATCTACACCATACCCCCCCCCCCACCATCACCACAAACCTTCCGACCTTTGAAGGAACCCCTAGTGGTACCTCAATTTTTTTCGCTAAACTGACCGCAAAGGATGAACTTACATTACATAAAAGCCATAGAAATATTATAGTCCTGTTAAGACCTTTTCAAATGGGGGGGGGGGGACCACCACCCGCAGTACAAGGGCGCCGATTGCATTTTCTGACGGGGGGAATTGGGGCCTTTTCCATAGACACTGAACTAACGGTCAGTTTATTGGGGGCTGACGGGGAGGGGGCAATGGGCCAAGGGTTCGGAGTGGGGAGCACTCGCCCTCACTGCCACGCTCCTGTTATACACGGATACCACCCGTTCATGGACACTCCCTGTACTAAATGCAACGGGGTATAACGGAGTAGGTCAACAATAAACAATGTTGTAATTAATTCCGCTAGAAAATGAATTCTTTTGGGGGGGAAAGAAGCTAAGGAGTGAGCGGGTTGTATCTATGAACCACTCGTCTCACACGACTTGAGAATGAAGAAGTGGAGCTTTTCAGTAAGCTGAGGGGGCAAATTGTGACCCAAGAGGCTATCAAATAAGATACTGCCGCTTACATTCATCGCCCAACCACACAAAAACAGCAAAATGATCACCAGGGTTGTGTGAACAGTCTATCGAGAGAAATATGCGCGAATGTGTTATGCGACATGAGTAATAACATGCAATACGGCATGCCCCTGCCGGCAGGGCCATGGTACAGCAAGCAGGCAGAACAAACAGCGAAAGTCTCGTCTCCGCCGTGGCTGGTTTCCGGATTTGTAATCCCCAGCCATTGATATAGCGAAATTTATTTCCCTCAATGCCAATTTTTTTTTCACACACGCACCGTACCAAGACGCCAAAAAAAAAATCCATAGTGAAAAAAATTCTAAAAAAAAAAAAATTAAAAAAAATCTAAAAAAAGAAAAACTCTAAAAAAATCTTTAAAAAAAAATTCTAAAAACAAAATTCTAAAAAAAAAATCTAAAAAAAGCTAAAAAAAAATTCTTAAAAAAAAAATTATAAAAAGTTAAGAATTCTAAAAAAAAATTGACATTTTTTTTTTAGAAATCGAAAATTTATTTTAATTTTCATTTGTTAATTTTAATTTTGTCATTTTATTAATTTTTTTTGTTGGCCGTCGATGTTACCACCGTACAAATTCAGATACCATAAGCCCGCGACTCCTAGAGATGGTAATCGCAGTACCAGTTGCTCATACCACACGGACACTGAGAGGGTCTAATGCTTTCCCATTTCGTCGGCCGCATCAAATACAGTTGTGTCTCAAAACAATTGTGCTGTGATTCTCAGCACGTGGGTGCCCTCTTTAGACTCACTCAACAGTGCAATTTTTGTTCTAGGAATAGTCAGTCTATTTTCTTTTCCTGCAAAAAACAGAAACTTCAATCAAACACGCTATGCAAAACGGACACTAGGCAAGATCATGCTTTTTCCACCTGGGCAATGGGATTACACAGTTGGTAGAAGTGAAGGGGGAAAAAATTGGGCTGAGCATTCAGACAATAGCTCTCTAACCATATTAATCGTATACAGGCTTCCCAAAAAAATGTTAACACTCGGAACGACGGGATTTTGATAACAAGAAAAGTAAAAAGGGTCCTTGTTTAGTATTTCTTTGAAGCCAATAAAACAAGCTTTAATTTGTCATTATTCTTTCCAATCAGATACGTGAAAACAAAAAGCTATGCTAATCAATATGAGAGGGCAAAATCATCTTGGTCCGATTTCTGCATTAAACACTTGGAATGCATGATGCAACATTGAATGACACTGGCTTCCATAGAACATATCTTCATCTTAAAAAAGAAAACAAATAGATTTGGAGTGTTTTTTTATTAAAAGAAGACTTCTTCGAGATTCCAGTCACCGTGTTTTACCAACCGTTCATCGTTGGATTACCACAACTGCTCTTCTAACAAGAGGGGGGAAAAAATGTTGGATGAGGTTCTTGCCATTCTTGTCGTGGATCTGTATGACCTGCCACTGGTGTCTTATTTCAATTCTGCCTGCTTCATTAGTCCATGTAGGTTAGTATAGGACGTTTCTTTGGTTTTTTGTTTTTGTTTACTTTAGGTTTTGGTGTTGATTCTGCCTATAGAATCAAATATTTCCGGGGAATCCAAAAAGGAAGTGTATGATTGTGGGTTTAGTTGGTTTGGTTACACATTATGTGTATTTTGAGGGGCTACCTTGGAAGCAGATCAGGACACACACAGCAAATAGAAACATGTCTTGGTCTGCCATGGAGCAAATGCACAGATAAAGACCTTGCGGGAAAGTGAAGCAGCAATACGCTGCTGTAGCCTGTTACACATCGTATGGCTGGATCATATTTGGAGTGCCACGTTGTTTTGGAAACCACGATAAGACGAACTCACACAAAATTAGAATAAAATAAAATTGGATCATTTGGCTATTTGTGTGGATGGGGCTTAGTGAAACGGGGGAGGGGGGGGCTTGGCACCCCAATAATTTTGATTGCGGGGGGGGGGGGGGTGGGTGGCTCGATACCTTGCAAACCCCCCCGATAATTTTTTTAACACTTTTTTAACCAAAACATTCAAATCAAAGATTTCCCCCTCCAGCAGACCTGTTCAGCGCTCCGTCTTCGCGAAGGCCCGCGGGGGCCCCATCCTGAACTTTCCTAATCCAATGTTCATCACAGAAAAGTAAAGCTTTTTGTGAATGTCTTGTTTGGCAACCGTGACGTCATTGCTCCCCTAATTAAATGACAAAGAAACTGATGTATGAATTTGGCCAGGTAGTGTCGGTCAGGCGGCGCGTGGCTCTGATGGTGCAATGAAAAAGTATTGCATTACACTGGATCAATAACTAGGTGGTGCAAGAAGCCAGTTTTCGGCCATGCCCAGGCTAATGCATAAATTTTTTATACCTACGTGTCCCCTCATTTCTTTTTTTTTAATCTTAGAGAACAACAGAATTCAAAGGCTGCCAATTCCTTATTTTCCCCGTCAAAAACAAACAAATTAAAGCACTTTATTCAAATTCACCAACGGGACACTTAAAAAATGGGCATAATTTGAGCAATTAATATGTATTTAAACATCCATTTTGTCATTAACTCCTAAAGACTTTAAATACTTGAGCCCCAGATAATATAGCTGACAGGATATACCTCATTTATAGACCCTGTCCTCTGATGGTTAAAAGTGGGAGCATAAAATTCAACTAGCTTCAGATTGAACCAAAAATGAACTATCCTGGGGGAGAGCGGGCATCTCATTCATGGACCTATACCCTGGACACCTCTTTCACAACATAGAGACTGCTGTACGGACTATAAATCCATCCTTTGTTTGAGGGTACATATTGAATCTGGTGTAAGAGTGAATATAAGCAGACCGTATTTTGTTTACACGTATGTGGGGAGTCTGTGCTGTTAGTGTCAGTTCTGATACAAACCGGGGATACAAACAAGAGGAAAAAGGGAATGGCTGCATCGCAGCTCAGTAGGACTATTAATGCTTTGAGGGTGTTGTTACTGCTCGTACTTGAAAACCTATCCCCTCTGATGCGTAGCTCGGGGGATAGTATGTTTAGGAGATCACCTTTGGTCTAGTTTCAACCATGACCCCTCATAGCAGTCAATATTTGTATAATATATAGAGCAAGCATTCATAGTACATTTGAGGTCTCTAATATGTAGGTTATATGGGGGTTCGATGGCAGTTGTAATCAACCAAATCTAGAAGATGACTGCATCATGCAGCAATAGAGAGTTTCACAAAACCCGCAGGCGAGAGAGTAGTCGGAGTAGTTTACTAATTTCATAGGCCCTATACTGGGAAATAAATCTTTATAAAAGAAAACTTTCATTGGTGTAGTTAGACTTAGTCCACCAGGGAGGTCCCTGGTCCACCCAACGGTCTTTCTACTAAATTCGACCGTCCGGGGGGGGGGGGGGGGGTTACAAACCCATACCCGATTTTTTCCTAAATAAGGGACAAACATCCTCTTGTTTGGTATATATCATGTGTAGCTACACAGTCCTTTCTTCAAAAAGTACAAACATTATAACGTTTGAATATGACGTCATAGTGACGGCAGAACTGTATGAGTTTATATAATAGCAAGTGCGCACAATAATCTCCACAATAAGACCTATAGGAAGAGAAAAAAGAGGTTAAAGGACGCTGGAGTAGAGAGAGAAGAAGAAAGGAAAAGAAGGACAAAGGGGGGCACAAATGGGAATAAATGGGCGAGAGTCTGGGTGTGAAACCAAACAAAGAAAAACACACAACCAACCCCCCCCCACCCCCCCATGGTGGTATTCTCGTAGCCAAAACCTCGCTCTCGTCCGCTCCCGGAGCGAGCAGTTAAAATATGGAAGGCCGGTCATGGACGCGTCGGGTCATGGAGCGCTACGTGACCGCTCCATTTACCGTTCCATGGTTTGATATCAATTTCGTGAGCTCGGTTTTAACACTAAAAGATTCTTGTCCTTATAACGGAATAAACTGCCTCATCGTATTGACGTTTACTCCGTAAGAGTAGAATGTCGCATGAAACCCAAGCGCACCCTGGACTACCGAGCATGGTCAAACGTGGAGCGCTCGTGGAGCGGACGATGAGGCGAGGTTTTGCTACAGATATACCACCCAATACCCCCCAATACCCCCCCCCCCCCCCCACACACACCACAAACCTTTGGGGTTCCACTTCCTACTTTGCGAACCCCCCTATTGGTTACCTACCGTCCAGTTTTTTCGCTAAAATGACCGCAAGGATGAACTTACAATAATAAAAGCCATAGAAATATTATCCTGTTTCAGACCTTTTCAAATGGGGGAGGGGTCAGAAGGGGCGCCGATGCATTTTCCTTTCGGACGGGGGGAATTGGGGCCGTTTCCATAGACAAACTGTACTAACGGTAAGTTTATTGGGGGCTGACGGGGAGGGGGCAATTGGGCAAGGGTTCTTAGCTGGAGAGCTGGGGAGCACTCTCGCCCCCCTGCCACTGCTCCTGTTATACCCCAAGGATACCACCCGTTTCCTGGACAATCACTGTACTAATGCAACGGGGTATACAGGAGTAGGATCAACATACCAAGTTGGGTAATAATACCGTCTAGAAAAATGAATTTTCTTTGGGGAAAGAAGTAAAGGGAGTGAGCGGGGTGTTTCTATGAACCACTCTTTTCACACAGAAACTATTGAGAAATGAAGTAGTGAGCTTTTTCAGTAAGCTAGGGGTCAAATTGTGACGTCAAGAGGCTTCAAATAAGATACTGACGCCGCTTCCATTTCCTATGCCCAATCCACAACAAACGGCAAATGGATACATTTTTGTGTGACAGTCTAATCTGAGAGAAATATTGCGCGAATTTGTTATGCGAACATGCATTAATACATTCACTACGGCATGTGCCCCTGCCACGGCCGGGCCA
>JAMKCH010064336.1:0-95149 GCA_023653785.1 Ophioderma brevispina
TATGAGGGATCCCATGGTGCACCTATGACACAAGTTTGGTTCCAATTGAACTTCAAGTTTTCAATTGAGGTCAATTTTACATTTTTAGCATATTTTTCAACTTGACCTCACATGACCTGACCTCACATGACCTTTGACCTCGGCACATGACCTTTGACCTCATCAACATATGAGGGATCCCATGGTGCACCTATGACAGAAGTTTGGTTCCAATTGAGCTTCAACTTTTCAATTGAGGTCAATTTTTAAAAAAAACTTAACATTTTAGTGACACACACACACATCCACACATACACACGCACAGCGGATTGCTAAGTGGTCCTCCAGCTATAGCTGGCGGCCCACAAAAAATGCACTAATAGACCAATTTTAAACAAAATGCGCACGCTCTTCTGAGACAAACTTGGTTTTTTTTTCTTGGCCTAATGATCAACTTAGTTTAATTTAAAACTAGGGCCCTTCTTAGTGGCTATTAGATTCCTTGGTATAAAACTGTTTTAGTGCCATTTGCAAATCCGATCCCTGGTCTGATCTATTCATTTGAGCAAATTTAAGGAATTTTGCTGGAAATGTGCCTGTGCCCCTCTTAATGGCAGGAAGTAAAAGGTGCAATTTCAAACTGATCCGGAAAAGAAGGTAAATTACATACACTGCAAAAAATAGATTAATGTCAGACAATGTTGCACACAACTCTTTTCCATTTACTTTAACAAGTTTAAGAATGTCCTCAGAATGTTGCCAGAAAGGTTCCTTTGGCAATATTTTAATACTGTTGCGGTCAACTGAAACTTATATATTTATAGCTAGGAAACAAAGATTCAATTTGATACAATCTTAAAGAAAAAAAAGGGAAATTCTGCATTACTCAACTTTCTGACTTTCAATGTGAATACTGCAGTCAACAGGAAGACACCTGTTCTTGAAACTATTTTTGAACATTGCCCATGTCCTGCTGCTTACCCAATCCTGATCTTTGCCTTTGGCTGTTTAAAGAGACACTCTCACTTTCAAAAAATAGTGTGCCCTCAAGATTTTTCAAAATTGATATTTTTTGCATATTTGTAAAGCTTTTATATACATTAGCCCTCACCTGAATTGATTAAGCCCAAATCAGTGCCCTTATGGGTAAATAGACTGAATTTATAATAAAATCACACTGGAGTGATTTTATTTAGCAGACGAAGGAAATGACGTTTAACAAAAGAAAATACATGCCAGAGTTGATTCCCACGGCATCCACCCTGTTTGTCCGGTCTTTGACCTTTTGTTTTAATATCAATGAGTATGAGTCTGATATATCCATGTAAAGGACACGCTTGTTGATTAAAGTAATGGCAAGTTTAAAAGTTACAAATTACCTGGATGTCTTTAGCCCCTATCTGTTTTGGGGGATGTTACTTTTATGTGTAAAATATATGTGATGTGATCAAGCAAAATGAGTCTGAAGTCGGGCAGATTCAATTTTTACTTTCCTATGTAACTGTATGCAACATTTTAAAAGCTATATTTTGCTGAAACCCCCATTGAAATTGACCAATTAATTCCAAAGATATAATCAGTTGAAGGGTGGCAAAAACAATAGGAAACAAAAGAGATTTTCTTCTTTGTTTGGCTATATCTCAAAAATCAAAATTTACGACTTCAGACTCATTTTGCTTGATCACATCACATATCTGTATTCTTCCAATGGCCTATCCTTTGGGGATAAATTGAAGAAATTTCATATTTTGTGAAAATGTGCCAGTGTTGCTTTAACAGCTCAACACACATGCATCAGTAGTTCTGTAAGCTGTCTCTAAAAAAATGAGGCTTATCTCCCTTGAGGCACTCACATTGAAAGGCAGTATTGGGCATGCCACCCATGATTTTCAGTTCCACAGACTCCCATTTCAAACCTATTTGGATTCCACTGCCCCAATTTTTCTTGTCCAAATTCTTCAAACACCTAAAAAAATAATGGAAATCAAGTACTAAAGCTATTTTTCTGACAACAATCTTAAATTTACAAAAACCCAATTTTTAACAAAAATCATTCCCACAGAACCCATGTTTGAAAATTCGGGCAGCACATATATACCAGTACCAAATATATTTGGGTACCTCGCTGGGGTCTCTCAAAAGCCAATAACCAAAGACTAAGAATGATAGGACCCATGCAAATATACATATATAGTTACATACACACACACACACACACACACATATTCCTGCAGCCAGAATTTTATAAGGTAATATTTGATTTTAAGAAATTTTAAATGTCAATAACTTTTCAACAAACCATTGTGTATAAGGTTTCAATTTAAAAAAAAACACCTGTTCTATTGGCCTAACACCTGACTGACCATGATTTGACATTTTGGGAATATTTTTTAATTTGGTGTATACATCGTGTAAAATCAGCCATTTGGCCATTTTTGGGTAAAGAAAGGATTGATTTTGAATAAAAAAAAAGTCAGTGAAGAAAGCAAATTTGTTAGATTTTGGGGATTTTCACTCATACAACAGGGCTTTTATTTTCATGGTCTATACTAAAAGTTTCAAAGAATAGAAATTAAAAAGTCAATTTTTGATTTATGTCGACTTAAAACTCATTAGGCCGATTGCTTCATATATCATGTAATGAGAATTTCAGTCATGTAATATTAAATGAAACAAAGTGAGCCCAGCTATCTATCTGCTATGATGGATCTACCCTTTTCAGCCAAATATAAGAAAACCCTTTATCATTTCTTAATTATTTGCCTTTCCATTCATCACACTCTTATTCATGGAAACACAGTGTAGATCACAAATATTGGATATAATTGAGGACATGAATCTCCAGCTATCGTAGAAGAAATAATTGATCTAGATGGAAGTGCAATGACTTTGTTATCTGCTTTAAAGAGGCACTGGCACATTTTGAAAAAGTGTGCCTCAAATTTTGTTTCTAAAGCCATATTTTTGCATGGTTGCAATGCTCTTACATGTGTTAACTCTCACCTGAAATGACAAAACACCACCTTTATGTATAAATGGAATGATTTGTAGTGGTGTTAGTTCCTTTCCGAAACCACTCCAAATTTGTTTTTTCAGAGAACCCAAGCTACAATCTTAGCCAAAAGTGTTGGAACACTTTTATAGGCCTACTTCAAAAATGCCCCCCTCTCCCCCTGGACAATGTTGAATCCTGAAATTTTGTTCTTGCCACCCTACAAGAACCCAACATTGATTGGTGGGGATAGGGAGGAGTGTATGGATAGAGAATGCTCAAGCCTCCCAACCCAAGTTGACATGATTTCTTATCTCTTTAAGAGAAATACGGCAAATAATCGGGGCAAAAAGAGCAGTCGTGTTCCAACACATTTTGGCTAGGATTGTAGTTTAGTTCCTCTAGTTTCAGTCAATCATTTCTGAGCAAATTGAAGGAATTTTATACTTTGTTAAAAATGAGTCTGTCACTGTGAGTTATTCAATCTCATCCCTACCACCACTTATAATAGCATTGGAGAAATTGAGATTTTGACATTATCTAGTAAGAACCTTTTGATATAATAACTTGCAAGGTTTATTTGGATTGAATCTACACCACTTTTTCATCTTAAATTATTTGTTGTTAGTTTCTTTTATAAAAAGGAAAGAGAAAAGCCAGTTATTTTCAGTCACATACGAGTCAAGCTCCTCCCATGGCTCGAAAAAGTAAGGAATTTGGGAAGCTCCTTCCCAGGAAAGTTGGCCATTTGGAGGGAAAATTGGCCATTTGGAGGGAAATTAATACATAAGATATAGTGGGAAATCTGTGAGAAATGTGACTATCTTCCCGGGAAATTTACATTTTTTTCAAACCCTGGCTCCTCTTCTTCTATTTCTTCTTTCAAAGAAATTGAACTTCTTCTTTTAAATAAAATGCATTTGAATTCATATACAATGATGAAAACCTATCTTTTAGATTATCTAAAACTTGAGAAAAAGTACAAAATAATGTTTTCCATTTTGTAAGAGTGCCAAAATCATCCCTTGTACAAAGTGAACATGATATTGAAACCATTAAATTTGAAATCTCTTAACACATTGCCATTTATAAGTATGAAAGAGGGTAATTGGCATGTTTTCAAGTAGAAGGTGTCATATATAATTAGTCTTCACAAATTGGGATTTGATTACAAATAATTGCATGTTCTGTTTTGCATAACTCATCTGCAATCCACTTCTAAAATGTACCTAAGTACCAAAAATAACACTCTTTGAACATGAGATACTGTGCTGGGTTACAGGTTCAAATAGTTAAGTCAAATTTGGTATCAACTTCCTAAGCCTCAGGCTGCTCTTTAATACCTATGTGACCTGCTCCCACAAAACCAGGATAAAGTCGCCAGAGCACTTTAGGAGAAAGAGATCAATGAACTTGTAAAAAATCAATAGAAAACAAAAGAATTATAAAGGTAATATATTGATTTTTGATGGACAAAAGGAAGTGCAATGTTTACATGTTATACATCATTTTAAAGCTTGTTTTCTCAGCATTTCAAATCTGCACATATCTCAAAATGAAAATTTTACGACTTTATCCGGGTTTCGTGGGAGCAGGTCACCTATAGTACCCAATTTCACTTGTTATTCCTGGCTTTGGAATGTTATGGGAAATTCAAAATTAACTAAGCTGTACAAATTGACACCTCATCTGTGAAAATTGAGTAAAATTTGATTTGATTTGGAATGTAGAAACATGCAATTACAAAAAGGTTTCACTTTTGGAATTTTCAATGATATACTGATATGTTCATTCAATGAACACACTGTTAGAGGCGGTATACTATTACATGCAAAATGAGATATGCAACACTGCCTTTATTATGTCTTCATAATATTCTCGATTACAGATAAAACAAGACTTATATGGTGCGTAATTAAGATGGCCACCACAATTAGGCTTGTGAATGAGATCATTAATATTCTAATCTGACAGACAAATTTGGCACCAGGCTTCATGTTCTATCACTCTTAAGTGTGTTTCGAAAAGGATGAAACATGACCTGTGAATGTACATTGAGATAACACTAGGGAAGAGCAAGTTCATAATGTAACCCTAGGGTAATATTATACTATATAGTTAGCTATAGTGTATTTTCACAACTTTCGGCTCTCTCCAACAACTGTTAGAATATAATTAATGAGGGGCACATGTGGTGCAGTGTGATCAGCGCTAGCCCCATATAAGCATAAGGTGTGGGTTCGAGCCCCTGTCCCAATGTGTTGTGCACTGGGCAAGGCACTTTACCTCGCTTGGCTCTTTCACCAGGAGTATTAAATGTTGGTTACCCGGGCTATGCTGGGAAGGCAAAAACAGACTCGCGGTGCGGGGAGGAGTGGCGACCCCCCCACGCAAACATTATATGAGGGAGTCTGCACAACGCCAATGACAGAGAGATGGCACTCCGCTGCGGCCAGGGTCCCATTAGTAGGATGTTGTGTCAAATGACAGCGACTTTTCACTGGACACGTAAATCAGATTGAGTAACAAAATGAGGTCCACTTGGACCCCATAATTCGAAAGCGTCTGAAGGCAATTTTTTTTCCAAACTCCCAAAGCAAAATTTATAGACATAATTTTCTGCTAAAGCAGCATTCAAAACAGTCAGTGCTTATTGTGGGAAAATCAAATCACAATATTGCAAATGGCATTTATACTATTTATCTTTGTTTGACAGAAAACCAAATGTTAACATTAAGGAAATGTGATACCTCAAAAGCTTCACCAAAGGACCATTAGAAAGCAAGAAATCTTCAGTACACACCAGTAGACCATATTTGGAACACTGCTAAGTCTTGATTAGTAGTACTACATAACAATTATGAAGGCTGATCTTGCTCTTGGGACCACAAAATATTCCACTGGACAAGATAATTCTGAACATTTGGAAATTGTGGGTCCATGGCCTTCAAGGTTAAAAACCTAGTGGGAACCTGGCATTGCGGGCGGCACCATTGCATAATTGGCAAAAGAATAAGGTCAAGTTTCACCTATACTGAAAGGGTATAGTAAGCTAGAGTTAATCAGGCTGTTGGGTTAAAGTAACAGCGGCTCATAAGACCTTCCCAAGTACCTTTCGCTACAAATTCGTTTTTCTGTGCCACCGGGAACCTCTCATAGCAACAACCCATATTCATAGTTCCGCCACAACAAATGGTGCTTGTACATACCGAGAGCTGCGCATTAAGTCTAGGGGTTCAATTTGTAATGTTAGAGTATATGAACGATCAAGAAAATATTCTCAATTGCTATGCGCTCCTTTGTGTGTAAACCGTATTTTCAATATTTCTTCATCATCTCAGAATAATTTTCTGAAACCAACAAGAAAGCTATAGTCGCAAATTAGCGGCATTTAGAGCGTACGATTGAACGAACAGGAAGTGAGTGTAGGCCCCTAACGTCTGCCAGCGCATGATTTAAAACAACTGCGCGCAATATGAGACTATTTACATGAGGTAGTTCAAGGCCTGGTATCAGCTCTGTGTTTACATATTCCACTCGTACTTTCGTAATTGACATTGCAACATGGATTCCCTACTTCTAAAGATAAATTTAGTAATTACAATTAGTGGATCAACATTTTACTTATTTGTATAAATGTTGTGGGTCATTTGGTAATAATAATAGACGGTAAAACTTTGGGCAGGTAACGGGGACGGTAACTGAGTCTAGGATTGTTGAGACCGAGTTAGGCAAGGATGTATGCATGATTTGTATCATGTCTAGGCATCGGGCTAGGAATACGGACATGGCATCATTGCATGTTGTTTATTTTCTTTTGGACTTGGCAATTTCAAATTCAGTGCAGTGCTTAAAATTGAGTTTGTTGTACATCGTGACCCTGTACTCTCTAGAGTAGGCTGTGTTGATACACTTTACCGATGTCACAAAGAAAGAAAGAAAGGAATTTCCAAAACACAATTACAAGTCGATCATATAGTTCGCACGCAACAAAGGGATTAAGGGGGCTGGTTCCGAGGATGTGTTGGTTTTTAACGTGGTAGGAAAGAGTGGCTTAATAAGATCTATTTGAATAATATAATAAGCTCTTAATCAGAGATGCCAGTCCTCTTCTAAAAAAAAACAACTGCAAACATGTGACTACCTGAGGAGTGAGTGGCACCAACTTGACCCACCCATGGGCCGGGGGTGCTACAGTCACTGATGCGCTCATACCCACGGCTGGGGCTCCAAGGGGCACTGCCCCCTGAATGGAGCTTGAGGATTTAGAAACTGTTAAGACCCTTAGAAGACCATCTGTTACCATCAATTCCCTGAATACACGAAAGCAACTTGAAAAAAACAATTGGTAATTTTCCATTGCAAGTGTTACCACATGTTAATGTGCTTATTCTGATTTTATCAATGTGTTTTCTCTACTTTTTATGAGAGCCTGACACTTTGCATAACTGACTCCAAGTATCATGGGAAAAAACTGTGGTTTAGTGGTAGTAACGTATGTATACAGTGCAATCTCCAATTGATAGTTGACCATTAAATGCTATTTTTTGCATCTTAGGAAGGTTTCTAAGCTGAAATTTCAGGCAGGCAATAGAAAAATATAACCTTTCATCTATATCAAAATTGATATTAACTTCCAGTAAATCAGGGAGGTCCCCAAATTGATCGGAACACACACTTTTAATTATTGCTTTTCTTTAAGTTCTATGCTTGCAGCATTTAGTGTTCTTATCAGCAGAGCTGGTTTGCTTGAATTATTTGGTCAATTTTCATTTACGGCTAAAGCTTAGGTCCTTGCACATGGTCCTGGCCTACTTTTTAAGCTTTTTAATTACCTGGTAGCAATGCTCTGATGTTTTTCTGCCCGAGTTATGCATGTTTTTACGTACATGAGCTTTAATTGCTTTCTGCCCAACACCCATAACCCTGCATGTATCTCCCCCCCCCTATTTACGTTCGACAGCACCAAAACACAACCAAATAAATCCTAATAAGTTTGTCTACCTTCACAGTATTCATTAATACCTTCTTCAGTCCATGGCCAGTTCTATTTATTTCTTCACTGTCGCCTCTATTTTCTCCAAGTCATCTGTTCTTTCTACGACCTTTAAATTTTGGCCATTTTACCCAGTGACTGATTTACAACTGCTAACTCACTGAAGTCACTCCGTAGTGTAACAGGTGGGAGGGGGGACATTTTGGCTGTCCTCTTACCCAAAAGACCCCTATGTTTCGGAGTCCTCTGTCACCGATGCCCGGGGTTTTGAGCACTCTTACGGGGAAAATCAGCTCGACCCTCCGGGAAGGGAAGAAAGAAGGAATGAAGAAAGAGAACGGGGAAAGGAGAGAGAAGGGGAAGGAGGGAGAGAAAGAGAAGGGGAAAAGGTGAATGAGAGGAAATAATGTTTCTCTGTGCTGGCGCCCATGCTTACGCACGCACCCCCCTTCAGAAATTTCGAACCGACTGGAAAAAAATATGGGGAAAAATTGGCGCCGTAGAAATCGGGAACACTTTCTTGAGTCTTGACCCAGGAGGCTTAGGTCTTGTTACGCCCGAGTCATCATGCCATGTTTTTTTTCAATTCTACTAGATTCTCAGCATTTAAAGAGCTATCATTAAAGTTGTCATCCAATTATTCGGAGTGGGCCAGGTGCGTAGCCAGCCCAGCGGTTCCAAGGAGGCAATTTCCCGGCAGGTGCATCAAATTTCCCGATCACAAGCAAAATCCGAAAAGGGCTAATTTAAAATATCAGTGTTTTATTTCCCGATTCCCCTCAAAACATTTTTCAGAGGGGCACTCTGCCCCCCCACTGCCCCTACCTGGCTACGCCACTGGAGTGGGCAACGCATGGTGTAATATCTGTGCGAAAAGGGTGGAGCCTATCTTGCTCACAATTCACCACTGGGGACGCTGACCTACTCAACAATCCAAACGGCATTTACTTACGTGTTAATCCATGTCATGCTTAAGACACTATCAGTGATTTGAAAAATATTTGAAATTGCAGGAGTAGCTTCAAAGTGAGGGATTAGTCTATGAAGTCTCTAAGTACCTTGTACAGCGTAGAATTGACAGAAAAAAGGGAAAAAAAACGGCAGTGTTCTCCAAGATAAGATTCTCCATTCAATACGTGTTGTAGAAGGGTCCGTTGTGACTAAATCTCCGCTTCTGTCCTTATAGGTTGCTTTCTAGTCTTATAATTTGCAGGTATGTTCGGATACCTGTACTTGTTACATACATGCAAAAAATCTGATTTTGTATGATTTTTAATAACGTCATATTAATTTCAAAATAATAAAATTTGATGATTTTTTCGATTTCCTGAGTTAGAAATCGCTGTAGTGTCTTTAAGTGTTTGTGCAGGTAATAATAACTGAACAACTCTGCCAAAGAGCATACTACAAAGTACAATACAGACTTGGAACCAATGTGCACAAAACATTGCCATTTTAGTTCCTAAACCCATGATGCTAGTTTAACTTATAAAAAAAAATCCTACCACAAAGCCTTTGATTTTGTTTTTCTGAATTTTTCTTCAAAAATATAACTGGATGGCTGTGAAAAATCCAGATTCTTTTCCTTGTGATTCTAAAGAACAGAATTCCGGCAAAAACGGAAGATTGGCATCTCTGATTAATATTCCTAACCTGTCATGTTCTATCTCCTACCAAGTTTGAAGTCAAATGGTTCTTAGGTTGTGGTGGTAGAGCGAATTATATGAAATTGAATTTTATTGAATTATATAAAATTCACAAAGAAAGATTTCTGTGGAATTGTCAACATTCTGGAAATGATAGTGAGACTATATTATTCCTTTGTATATGAAATTTAAAAGTTTTCAGAAAGGGTTTTATTGTTGAAAGGTGCTCAAACATGTTACAGAGTGGTTCATTACAAATCAACAACTCTGCATCCGATGAGTGCACATATTTTTTATCCCGCTTGGGCGGCTATAAAGCAGCCCTTGTGTGATAAAATAACGCAGACGCATTGATACATCGTTGTTGATATGCGATAAACCACTCTGTAACATGTTTGAACCCTAAATCTTCCACCCACCTGTTTATAGATATCTGACCGCTCACACATGTAAATAGGAAGTTGGTCAATTGCACACCTATAACACTACCATCCCACCACAACATAAGTTGTTGTGGGGTCCAAAAAGGGCACACCTGCATGACCTTAAATCAGCGTGCTAAACAATATGTTTGTTACCAATGGAGTGAAGACATTAAAGGCTGACTCAGAGATTTCCCGATGAGGGTGCACTCAATTTTCAAACAAATCATGTTTTTTTGCATATACATAATGCTTGTCCATATACCAATCACTGTGTGAAATAACTAAGCTCAAATCGAAGTCCTTCATATAGAAAATCATAACTTTGTTATAAAGTTCTGGATCTGGAATTTGTGTTACACACGGTATCCTTTGGCACTGTTATACCGTGCATTAATGTTTACTGCATGAAAACGGAATATCTGATTCATCTCTAACTTTGAAATTAAGCATTTTAGGTGACTATCTTTAGTTCTAAATGACTATTTTTAATTACTACACACAAAAAAATTATATTTTGAAATGTCACCCAAAGACCCTAAATTGTCTTAAATTTCAGCAAACTGTCACCCAAAGATCCCTTTTTTTGGGAAAATATTCACTCAAAGACCCCTATATTGGGTGAATTCGTTAGCAAAATTTTCTAAAAAGACCACATTTTGGGGAAAATTTTGCAAATTTGTCACCCTATAACCCCTTATTCAGGGACATTTTGGCTGTCTCTCACCCAAAGACCCCTATGTTTCGGAGTCCTCTGTCACCAAATGCCCCTGGGTACAAGCTTTACACCCATATCCATTCATTGTCATATGTGATTGCCCCCGGCCCCTGGGAGTAAGGTCTCTTCATCACAAGGTTTTTAGTCTAACAAAAAGATATTTCCCAGTTGAAAGAGACATTTCAAATATTAATTTTCAAATCATAGAGTATTATGTTAGGTTGGTCTGCTATTGATGGTAAAAATGGTACAATACTGCTCTGTAATTGTTGTAGATTGATTATTTCCCTTTCCCCTTAACAATGAAAAAATCGGGAAAGAATGAATTCTACAATGTCAGTTAACTCCTGATTTTAACAGAAATTTTGAAATGATAACTACAGCCTGAGGTTTTTTTCAATACCAATCGTGTTGACATGATGTGTGTGGGCTTTATCTTATAGTTTGTGGCAAAACTGTTCATTAATGTTCAATTTAAAATCAACATGAGGGATGCATTCAACAGTGAACAAACAGGTCTGGTAAATAGTTCACTGGCTTTTAAGGATTCACTGCCATGGGTGCCTCTTGATGTGGCTGTTTCCTAAATTTATTCAAAATTCTATGTCAAATAACAGAAGATTGATCCCATTAAAAATATTTAAAGGGTGATGACCCAATTTAAGTATATAAAGTTTTCATCTTGATAGAACGGCCTTTACCCCAAAACCCCACCTGTAAAGTTTTGCACTGATATTTTAACCTGTTTTGATGTGAGAGCTAAAAATGTAAAAAGACCCCAAATTTTTTTAAAAATTTATCAAACTGTCACCCAAAGATCCCTATTTTTGGAACAATTTTGAAATAGTCATCAAGCCCTATTTGGGTTATTTTTTAGCAAATTTTTCTAAATATGTAGGTGGATCTGCTATTGATGATAAAAAAAAGTCCAATCTACTCGGCATTTCCCCTTGACGATGACAACAATCTAGAAAGAATGAATGATTCTAACAATGTCAGTACTCCCCAGAAGGGGGAGGGAGTAAATAAGGGTAAGAATAGCGTGAAGAGGGGGGGAGGGTAGAAGGAGGAACAGAAGTCTTGCCCCCCGTTTCGCCCTGCCTCCCTCCAGCCTGAGGTTTATTCAATACTCGTCCTGTGGCTCATGTGTGTGGGCCATTATCTTGTAGTTTTTGTGGCAACATTTTTCAATCCTTGTTCAATTTCAAATCAACATGAGGATGCAAATTCAACAGTGAACAACCTGTCTGGATAAATAGTTCACTGGCTTTTAAGGATTCACTATCATGAGTACCTCTTGATGCGGATGTTCCTCAATTTATCGAAACAAAATCTACGGCCACTATAATAAATTGATCGCATAAAAACACTTAAGAAAATCAAGAGCAACATCTGTATTATGGTCAGCCTTTGTTAACTTTTAACATTTTTTGGGGCTTTGCATTATTAAGAATTTTTTTTTTTAAATTTGCTTTTTGGTGACTGTACTTTTTTACCTTCTAATTTTCCCTTTCAAGATGAAACATCAATATAAGTTACAAACCACAGTCTTGTTACGTTTACCGTGATAATTTTCTTACAGAATACGCATGGCCATCATGTACACTCAATGAAATATAAATATAGTACAAGAATTCTCCAGTGTGACATTAAAAAAAAAAAACAAAACAACAAATATATAAAAATGGCTGAAAAATTGATGATGCCATCAACCCCAATACAATTTGACCACCTAAATAGTACAGGCTCTTCCCGATCACCTCGAATCTAGAACAAATATTTGGAATAACCTGAACCCTTAATAACAGCAAGTCCATAAACAAACCACACATCTCAAAGCCATCAATTTACTGCATGAAATTGTGCGACAATTCAGTCATGCACTGAGCGATAACACATCAAAGATAATGCAAGAAATTGACTGTGAAAAGCGCGATGCATACAGGAATGGCAAGCTTTCATGTGTGATTACATCAAGAAAGATGAGCACGATAAATGCTCATACTTTGATGCATAAACAATAGCACAAATCAAGGACAAGGTCAACTGGGGCAATGTCTGGGAATAACATTAAAGGGAAGCGACGCGACAGTGATGTTTCAAAAGTATTATGATGCCGCTATTGCCCACCTCATTCAATTAATTATCATGTGTACTTGTGAAGAAAGTCCACTTTTGAAACAATATGCAGATAAGCAAGATGCTTTTTCTGGAGTTGATGATTCAAGATTATGATTCAGGATGCTAGAACTGACCTTTGCTGCAAAAACAAAGAAACCATAAACAAAAGAATGTGCATCGAGAACGTGTATTGTCTAAAGACAGCTAAAACAGTAACAATCCATGGATAAAATGAAAAAGTGGTACATATTTTCAATCTGCCATTAACTCAGTCAATGTGTCCTTTTGGAATTTTTTTTGTGTCGGAAACCCAACGAAACGCACTTTACAGAGGTGTATTAATTTGTATGGTTTACCTTTTTCTTTTTGTGAAATAGAGGGCGCTTTGAGGGTTTCCTTATTTGAGACACCTGGTATATAAAAATGCTGAGGCAAGACCAGATTTAAAACTTTGGATTTTAACTGAAATTATGGCATTTTACCATCAGTCTTGTAAATTTACAGTGATTTCTTACAGTGTACGTAGGGCCACCAGGTCAGACTCAATGTATACATTTAAATAATAGTAGTACAAGTCTCCACCATTTGTTGTATAAGTCTCCACTGTGACTTACACAACAAATATACAATATATAAAAATTCTGAGAAAATTGATAATGTCCATCAACCTCAATACAATTGACCACCTCTAAAACAGTACATCTGTTCAGTATCACCTCCAATCTAGAAGAGAATATTTGGAGTATTCAGAACCCTTAAATAACAGCATTCCAAAAACAAACATAAAAATGTTGAGAAAATTGATAACGTCCATCAACCTCAATACAATTGACCACCTCTAAACTAAAATAGTACAGGCCACTCAGTATCACCTCAAATCTAGAACAGAATATTTGGCATAACCTGAACCCTTAAATAACAGCATTCCATAAACAATCACACATCTCAAAAGCCATCAATTTGTTGCATTAAATTGTGTGACAATCCAGTCATGCACTGAGCGATAACACATCAAAGATAATGCAAGAAATTGACTGTGAAAGGCGATGCATACAGGAATGTAAAGCTTTCATGTGTGATTACATCAAGAACGATGACATGAAAATGCTCATACTTTGATGCATAAACCAATAGATAAATCAAGGACAATGTCAACTGGGCAATGTCTGGCATAACATTAAAGGGATGAGGTGAAGGTTCAAAGTATGCCCTCCTATGTGAGCCGCTATTGCCCACCCCCCCCCCCCCCCCCCCCCCCCCGGCCCCCGCAGAAAAAGACCCCCCCCCAAACCCCCCACCCCCCCCCCCCCCCCCCCCCCCCCCCCCCCCCCCCCCCCCCCCCCCCCCCCCCCATCCCCCCCCCCCCCCGCCCCCCCCCGACCCCCCCCCCGCCACCCCAAACCCCCCCGACAACGCCCCCACCACCGGCCCCGCGCACCCCCCCCCCAGCCCCACCCCCCCCCCCCCCCCGCCCGCACCCCCACCCCGCCTCCCCCCCCCCCCCTTCCCGCCCCTCCTCCTCCGTTCAATTAATTATCATGTGAAGAAAGTTTTGCGTGTGAAACAATTTGCCATTGTGTCTCACTCAGTCATCTGCCCTGCTAATGAAGTCCATACTCCCCTCAAATAATTTCTGAAAGTGCCATGAGAGATTTCACATATCATGTCCCTAGAAAAATCTAAAGTACTGATTTTTTGCCCTGATGTCAAGCTTTCCATCAAAAATTCCCCATCTGAGGATTAAGCGGAGAAATGTTTCTTTGGTACAAATTTGGAAATTTTCAATTTCGTATCTATGATCAAATAAATGAAATCAGCCTATGTTTTTATTGAACTATAGGCAATCAAATCACCTTTTTCCTCTCTTTTAAGACATATTCTGTAGCCAACACAAGGTAAGATGTATTGAGTGTCTATTCTATATGAAATTGCTATTATGACACAAATATTTGGGTGCCTTAAAAATCTCTTGTTGACTTTAACCATCGTCCCCCAAATAGTAAAAAATTCTCCACTGAATTACACAACAAATATACAATAATATATAAAAAATCTGAAAAATTCCTGATGTTCCATCAGCCTCAATATATTGACCACCTAGCCTATCACAAAAAAATCTACCCAAGACATTGCCCTGCCCAGATTCTGGTAGAGACACAGAACATATAACAATAGAATCTTGGGTGTGTTCGGGTGTGGGGCCTACTAAATTCATAGGGTGTTGCCGGGGTGGACATTTGGAAATAACTCCATGTCCTACCCCAAGAATTGTTATTATGCAGATCACTTCCCCAAACCGTTCAATCAATAGTAGGTGATTGAGTTAGTACCTTAATTCATGTAGCTTCAATAGAGTTTTATCTAAGGCGGTGGTTTTATTCCTATTAAACTACATGAGGGAAACTGAATTTAAACTACTTAGTTCTCCAGGTAGACAAGGAGTATATTATTTAATTAAGTTTCTCTTGGAGATGCAGCGCACTGAAGAGTTTGAAAAACAACAAAAAAAACCATGTGCGGCTTGGCCGGAGTTCGAAAACGGGCGCACCCTTCGTATTACGATGCACGACGCTCAACCAAGAAGCTATGAAGCAGGGTTGGAGAAGAGCGATAGATATCCTTATAGGTGTTAGGTTCGAAAGGTGTCCTTCGCTTTTCCTAGCGGATAGCATCATAACCACTGTATATTTTACATATACGATTATATGTTTTGAAATTTAATAAACTACGTAGTTCTCCAGGTAGGACAAGGATGTATATATTTATTAATCTTTCCCTGGAGAGTGCCATGCGCACGATAGTGTTGAAAAAAAAACCCCATGTGCGCTTGGCCGGATTCGAAACGGCGACCCTTCGTATTACTAGCACGCGCTCTAACCAACTGAGGCTATGAAGCAGGGTTGAGAAGAGCGCTGGCCAATCTCCAGGGAAAGGATTAAATTAATTATAACATCCTTGTTTACCTGGAGACTAAGTAGTTTAAATTCAAAAACAACCATATATCCTCGGATAGTAAAATATACAGTGTCTGATGATATAGATAGGAAAGCGAAGGACACCTTTCGCACTAACACCTATAGATGATATCTATCGCCTCTTCTTACCAACCTGCTCCATAGCTCAGTTGGTAGAGAGTCGTGCATGTAACTACGAAGTCGCCAGTTCGAATCCGGCCCAAGCGCACATGGGGTTTTTTTCAACACGTATCGTGCGCTGGCAATCTCCAAGGACGATAATTAAAATATACATCCTTGTCTACTGGATAACTAAGGTAGTTTAAGTTCAAAAACAACTATAATCGTATAGGTAAAAATATAAAGTTCTGAGTCTATCCGCTGGAAAGGAAAGGACACATTTCGAACCTACCACCTATAGTGATATCTATCGTCTTCTAACCAAACCTGATCATAGCTCGTGGGTTAGGCGTCGTGGATGTAAGAGAAGGTCGCCGGTCGAATCCGGCCAAAGCGCACATGGGGTTTTTTCAACACTATCGTGCGCTTGCAATCTCCAGGGAAAGATTAATAAATATAACATTCCTTTGGTCTAACTGGAGAACTAAGTAGTTTAACTTTCAAAACAAATTCTAATCGATATGTAAAAAGTATACCGTTCTGTTGGCTATCCGCTAGGAAAGCGAAAGGACACTTTCGAACAACCCTTTAGATGATATCTAGCGCTCTTCGAACAAACCCTGCTTCATAGATCAGTTGTTAGCGCGAGGTGCCTTGTAATAGAAGGTCGCCGGTTTGAATCCGGCAAGCGAACTGGGTTTTTTTTTTTCAACACTATCGTGCGCGGGCACTCCAGGGACAAGATTAATAATATATAATATTGGGGAAAAAAAAAAAACTGATCAGACAAGGTTGAAGTGTGCATGATGTACAGGATATCTTGCAAGGTGTTTCTCCTGAAAGGAGTGGTTTATAATGAACTTCTTGCAATAGGCAAGGTGCTTAACAATAAATAAATTAAGACACACACACACATGTTATGTGTGTGGTTGTATATAATAGACAGTGGTCCACCAGAGTTCTGCCGTCTTACAGCCCCTTTAAGGAACTGTCTGTAGGAAAGTTGGAAAGTCGTGAAAAGGATGAAAAGTCTGAACTTTCAAAGGATCATAACAACACCTGAAACTCCAACCTGAAACTATCCATTGATTATAGGACCTATCAATTTGTACCATTGCAGTTAAATAGTAACTAAAACACCCTCAGAAGACATATGGCATACAGCGTTAAATGGTTAAATCCAAATCTTAATGTGCATGAACCATCAGAAAAGTCGGGAGAAAAACTATGTCGGAAAAATATCAGCCTTTATCAATGTCGATTGAAAACTTTGAACTCTTATGGTACTTATTGACTGTAAAAATATCCTCTCCCGTACCTTTGTTTATTTCTTTACATATTTTTATTTAGTGACCAATCATTTTCCGTCTTTTTGTTTTTTCGGGAAAACTTCTTATTTTGCATCATGTTCCGTACGGAATAGGAAACTCATACTAGGCAATAGGCATTGTATAAAAATATAATGGAAATTTTAAAAAGCAGCTTGCCCATTCATTAAGCTGAATTTTAACTTTAATTTTGAACAGCTTAATAACGTATTTGAAAATGGGAAAGTGAGTATAAAAAACTGACTGCTAAATTATTATGCACTTAAATTAAAAAAGAATAAATGCATAAAATGTATAAATTGCTTTGACGAATTGTGGGCTACTGCTACACAATAGGTCCTTTCATGATTTCAGTAGGTCATGCTGAAGATTAAAGTAAGAAATTAAAAAAATGAATTTCATGAATAGGTTTATAAAATAAGGTCTTGTGCCAGCCTAGAGTCAAAACACTAACATCTCACTAAAGTCAAATTTGACGAACCAAAAGATTTGCCTCATTATATTGTGCATGTTTGTCTGAGTGCCTGTGCTGTTATCTAGGTATGTTATGCTTTCAAAATACTATAAACAAATTGTCAGTTGAAACCTGACATTGGATATGCACAATTACTTTGAAAAAGAAATCATTAAAAAGAAAAAGGTCATAATTAAGCTCAAACAGAACAACCCTGAAGTGGCAGACTGGACCTCAGGTAATAGCATTAAAACAAGTCCATATAAACATAGCAACAAGAGATGGGAGGTAATTAGTTAAGTGGCTGAACTAAGGGTATTATGTCAATGTTAATGATTTGTTGACAACCACTTATGTTTAATTGGCCTATTGTCAAGAGCTGTCTTGGTTGGGCTGGGTGGACATGGTCTGGGTTGGACCCAGACTATCCTGGGCTCAGCTGGGCTAGCTTGGGCATGATCTAGGATACCCTGGACACATAGAGTCACACCCAAGCAAACTCCCAAGATGGTAGAGCAAAATTGGCATAAAGAAAGAATTTTTTGTGATAGGTATCCCGTTTCTCACCTCCAATCTAGACAGAAGATTTGGACATAACCTGAACCCTTAAATAACAGATTCCATAAACAATCACACATCTCAAAAGCCATCAATTTGTTGCATTAATTGTGTGACAATTCAGTCATGCACTGAGCGATAACACATAAAGATTACTGCAAGAAATTGACTGTGACCAGAGCGATGCATACAGGAATGGAAAGCTTTAATGGGTGGTACATCCAAGAAGATGAACCATGATAAATGATCATACTTTGATGCAGAAAACATAGCATAAAATCAAGGACAATGTCCAAACTGGGGGCAATGTCTGGGAATAACATTAAAGGGAAGTGATGATGAGGTTTCAAAGTATGCCATCTATGTGAGCCGCTATTGCCCACTCGTTCAATTAATTATAATGTGAAGAAAGTGCCTTTTGAAACAATGTGCATTGTGTCTCACTCAGTCCTATGCCATGCTAATGAAGCATACTCCCTCAAATAATTTCTGAAAGGTGCAATGAGAGCGATTTCACATATTAAGGTGTCCCTAGAAAAATCTAAAGGACTGATTTTTGCCCTGATGTAAAGCTTTCCATCAAAAATATCCCCATCGAAAGGATTAAGCTGAGAAATGTTTCTTGGTACAAAATTTTGGAAAGTTCTAATTTCGTATCTAGAGCAAATATGAAATTCAACCTATGTTTTATTTGAAATATAAGCAAATCAGAATCACCTTTCCTCTCTTTTAAGCCATTTCGGTAGCCAAACACAAGGTAAGAAATGTATGAGTGTCTATTCTATATGACAATTGCATTTGACACAATATTGGGTGCCTCAAAAACTCTGGTTGCACCTTTAACCATCAGTCATAATATACAAAAATTCTCCACTGTAACTTACACAAAATATACAAGAATATATAAAAATGCTGAGAAAAATTCAATGTGGCCAACATCCTCAATAATATTGACACCTCTAAAAACAAGCACAGTATCACCTCAAATCTAGAACAAAATATTTGGAATAACATGAACCCTTAAATAACAGCATTCCATAAACAATCACACATCTCAAAAGCCAATCAATTTGTTGCATTTAAATTGTGTGAATCAGTCATGCACTGAGCGAAACACATCCAAAGATAGCAAAGAAATTGGAATGTGAAAAGAGCGATGCATACAGGAATGGCAAGCTGTATGTGTGATTACATCAAGAAAGATGAGCTGATAAAATGCTAACTTGATGCATTAAACAATACAAATATCAAGCCAAGGTCAACTGGGGCAATGTCTGGGAATAACATTAAAGGTGCCACACTCAAAAGCCCTGTTTTTTCTCTGCTATTTTAATTAGAGAGTAATGGTTCACATCATTAAATGATGTTAACCATTAAATTAAATAGCAGTTTTTTTGTCTCTACTTGATGGGAATTAAATAATATGAAGTTTTGAAATTTCAGGACGACAATGAGAAAAATAAGCCTTTTCTCTGATATCAAATAATTGATACTCCTACTTTCAGGTAATTAGATGAGTCCCAAAGATGATCGGAACAAGCACCGTAATTCAAGACAAAAATTTGAACAAATGGTTAACAATGAATGATTTAAGTGACCACATAACTGACCTATAACCTCCACATCTGTCCCCTAATTAGCCCATTGTTTCATACATAAGTATACAAGAACAAATCGGTTCTAAGATCACTGCGATGGTTTGATGGGTTAACAAGCTAAAACATACCAAAAGTTATACCACACTCTTAAAATATAACAAGTAACTCTTGAATGATTCATGTCTATATTCCACATAAGCCACTAGTTCAATTCTACGTATATCAAACCTGATCTATCACTGCATAAAAAGCTAGACCATTAACATAAGTATACCAATGGTTGGCACTCACAGGAATCAAACAGTCAAAAGGTTTACCTGATAAAAGAAGAAAAAAATCTACAAAAGACTAACAACAAAAGAGCTAGCTAAATGATATCAGGAAAACATACTTGAATTATTCCATTAATTTTACAGTTATTGCTTCCTTCCACATTCAGAACATTATGATCTTCGTTCCAAACATAAATAACAAGAGCAAATTGTTTTTATTCCAGACATATGAATTACAATATGCTTACAATCATGTAAAACAACCAGTAAAACCATCTGCCAAATAAGGAACAAAGAAAGTGCATTTGGTTTTCTATATTTTGTTACAGAGTAACTAAGTAGACAAAGTGCCATTTATTTTACCTTGGTAGTTTTAAATTTGGCTACCCTACAATGCTTCCCTTTGAAAATGAGCTGTACCATCTTATATTGTTATTGACTTGAAGGGTGGTATTCTCAAAGGAGTCTAACTTTAGACCGGGTTTAAACCATGGATAGTCCTACAAGAGTGGACTTTTGCCTTCCAACATACATCAAAATGTGCTGTGTAACAGGTGAGAAAATTATTTGTAGATGGGTCATAACGGCCCATCCAAGAGGAATGTTATCACCGTTACATTAATTTCACGTATTGTGAAAGGAAAAAAATTTCTTTTTGAGTCCACTAGTAGGACTAACCCTGGTTTGAAGTTAGACCTGGTTTAAAGTTAGACTACCTTTCAGAAAACCAGCTAAAAAAGTTCATCTGATTTGATAGTTTGATTTCTGCATGCAAGAGCAAAGACTAGAATTGGCGGTTCTCGGCTTTTCGCCCTGGCTATATTCCAAAGAAATAGCTGTGGGCCGCTCCATAAAACTTAACATTTTAGTTACACATAACCACATACATTCAAAACATACCAACAGATTGCTAAGTGTCCTGCCAGCTATGGATGGCGGCCCACAACATGGGAATTTTGCTTTTAATGGTAGTAGCATAATCACAAAATTCAGTGATACATTTTAGTTCAAAATACTGCAAGTTAAAACTTGCAAGATCCCCCTGGTGGAGAGCAACCTGGAAAGGGGAAAGTTATGCATATTAATTAGTCCTTAACATGCCTAATTTGCAAGCTGTATGCCCAAATTGTAATAAGGTCAAGGAACTCTTAACCTATTCCCCTCACCAAGTTACACATTACATTTTATGGAAACTCCAGATAGTGGAAATGCATTTTGAACCAAATTTAAAGGACTGCCCCTTTAATCAGCTCAATTGCCTAATAACAGAAAAGAGCGGGTCATGATGGGCTTCATGTACAAAGGAATTTTGTGTATCGATGTAGCGTTCAAAGATACAGCACAAACAAGTCAACCTAACCCAAACCTAACCAAAATGGAACCCCAAACAGACACACAGCTTGGAATCTGGCTGTTGCAAAATCCCCTGCCCTTCTAAAATTCAAAGATGCCACATCCCCAATACAGAAAGGGAACTATTAGTTGCCAGTGTCAGTTGGTTGTGTCAGGAGCAAAGACACAGATTCAGCATAAGTAAGCATGATATGAACTTACTACTTACTACGAACTTACGCGCCGTAATATCGGCATAAAAGGGGCGGAGACCATGGGTAGCCTCATGCACGATTAACCAATGGGGAGGCCAACCTACTCAAACATTGTCAAACAAGCCAATCGCATTCACTTCCGTGTGTTGGACGCAAGTCAGCTCGGCGCAATGTAAATACCTCGAACCCCCCCCAATTCTGGCAATTTTAAAAATGATTATGAAATATCTCATGGCTCTTAAACTTTTAAAACACTTTTTATCCCTGATGTGTGTTTAGTACAGTACAGTATAGGAACATTGCAATGCATCATGGGATTGATTCAAAACACCCTCTTATTAAGAGTGGAAACATGAAAATACATTTTCACAGATAAACCTTTGACAACAGATCTGTATCTTCATGCCGATGCGTGTTACCTACAAGCGTCAGCAAAAATGGAACAGGGATCGGGCAGTAAAGGCAATTGTGCAGATATGACCTTTGGCATTTGACCTACAGATATTAAACTCAAACAAGAAAGTAGCGTTACCTACTAAGGTCTTTTGCCGAAGTCATCAAACTTGGACCGGAATCGGGGCAGTAAGGCAAACTGTGCAAGATATGACCTTGACCTACAGATATCTGTATCTCACACCAGATGTAGCATTACCTACTAAACGTCGTTGGTGCAAAGTCATCAAATTGGACCATGGATGAGGGCAGCAACAACAACTGGTATGTGCAGACAAAGGCGACACGGACATGACACCGAGGACAAAATCCAAAGTACCAAGGGGATAAAATGGAATCTTCAAGATAATAAAAAAATTTATCCATGACCCTTTTACAATTTAAGCGGCATGGCACATTTTCACAAAATAGGAGATTCTTCCCATTTACTCTCACAGATAGTCTAAGGCATTGGAAGAATAGAATACATTTACACATAAAAAGAAAACATACTCAAAAACCGATAGGGACTGAATAGAGTTTAAAGACATCCAGGTATGTAGGCTAACTTTTAAGTTTTCATAACTTTGATCAACAAATGTGTATTATTAATGACTATCTAGACTGTAATAATTGAATTAAAACCACAAAGGTCACAGACCAGTCAAGCAGGTGCATGCAGGATGGGAACATGCATACGTGTACGGTTTCTTGGTTAAATGTCCCTTTCGTCGTCTGCTGAATTAATGTCGCCAGTGACATTAACTATAAAATCGTTCGTTTACCCAGAAGGACATAATTGGGTCTGAATCTTCAGGTGAGGCATGTATATACAAGCCTTACAACCATGCAAAATATCAATTTTGCAAAATCTTGAGGGCGCAATTTTTCAAATGTGGCAGTAAGTCTCTAATGTCATTACGAAGATAGTCAGCTCTAAAATTGTTTAAAAATGTAAAATTAAAAAAACCAACTTTGTTTTTTTTTAAATTAAATCATGAAGTTGCAGGAAAAATGGTATATATACAGAATATCTTGCAAAATTATTTACAGGAAATAATCAATACAATTCTTGAAAGATATTTTGTCAAATGCCACTTTGTGCTTTTACCCTTTAAATGAGACAAATTAACCTTTTCTAGACAACTGAATGGAGTGTATAGAACCTGGCAGTCGAATCATCACAGCAGAAATTGGTCAACTCTCTTCCATATTCTATGATAAACGTACTGTTGTAAATCTATTTATTAATAAATAATGATCATAACTTAGTAGCTAGGTAAGTAAGGTCTACGAATCAATTGAATGAGAAAATTATATAAACAAGCCCATCTGAAATGTAACTGAGCCGGTGGGGTCACTTCCGATTCAAAGGGCTAAGCATGATCGTCCCAAGTCAAAAAATACCCCCTTTTCGGTGGTTTCAAGTACATTCTTAGCAATTTTGACCCCTTTTTACATAAAAACGGGACAAAAACCTTAAAAAACAACCTTTGTTTTGCATTTCAAGTACACTTTTACAATCACCCCTTTTTGAATTCAGAACACACAAAGATGAACTGTGGTCCTTTAATGTTTTAATACCATCTTTAGGCCTAATTATATGAGGAAAACAAATAACAGAAAAGTCACACGGAATTGTCCCAATTTCAAAATATTAAAGTATCTTTCCGATAACCGATCAGGAGTTAAGTCACCAAATTCCTTGCTTGCATGTGCACAACAGTAGATCCTTTATTATCATGACGTTTCTTATATATACAGCGAAATTACATCAGACGAGGAAGTCAAAGCCACTCTACAACATAAAACATCATAAACCTAGGAGGACAGTCGCCCATTTGCGGCATTCTTGCACTGAGACGAACGGGTAGATGCCATGATGAATTATGAGTACCCTGCTGTCATGGTTTACAGACCAGCTGCATTATGATATCGCTTGATAAAAGAACTATGGAATCAGCGGTCATCTACCTGGGGAAACCCCTGTTTAAGCTTGACATGAAATGTAAACCAAACGGGATCCGACCTGAACTTTCCTGAGGAGTTGTCTCAGGGAGTTGTTGAATATTTTGGGCAAAAAATGACAAAAATGTAATAGGATAAATTAAGCGAGAAAATGGTAAGATTTCTAGGGATTTCCCATTTTCGTGTTCACAAAAAAATATAGGGCCTACCCTTTTCAAAAATATCGAGTACATAGTTGACAAAAAGGACCCTTTTTTTTTTTTTTTTTTTTTTTTTTTTTTTTAACAACTTTCAAAAATACACCCTTGTTTTCAGAAAAACGGGGAACGATCATGCGTTACATATGGTTCAATAGAGTGACACCACCGGAGAACTTGAGTGGTTTAGCAAAGTGTTTTTAAAAGGTAACTTGGGCTTTTCTGGTCATCTTTCCATTACATGCCCCCACCCCATTATAAGCTCTTTCAATCTATTTTGATTCTTATAATTTATGTGTATGTTGATGAATGAATGTTTTCTTGATATGATAGATGATATTTAATTTTAAATTGATATGAAATAAAATACATGGTATGATGTCATTAAATATGGTATTTGATGATGCAGATCAGGGTTCTCAATAGGTGGCCCGCGGCAAATCCGGCCATGCCAACATTGATTTGGCCCTTAACTTGCTCTAAAATATAAAGGGAAACATAGAATTAAAGGTGTATTTGGCCCTTCAAGTAGGGAACTTTCAGACGTGTTCTGCATTATCTGGCCCTTCAGCTAATATAATTGAGAACCCCTTATGTAGATTAAACACCACTAACTCAGCTTACACAGTATAGTCTATACAAAAAACTGACAACTTTGAGCATGTTACTTCATTTCAGTGGCGTAACCAGCGCAAGCCCCCCCCAAACGGAAACCCTTGCCCCCCTGCCAGCCCCCCCAAAAAACTGACCTTTGCTACAGTGTCTATGGAGAAGGACCCAAATACCCATTCTGCCCCCCCCCACCCCATTGCAAAGGTCTGGTTACGCCACTGTTACATTTAAAACTCATTTTAAATATACAATTCGTTTAACTCCTCAAAAGATGTTGTCCTTCGTTTAACTCCTCAAAAGAGTGGAAATCTACCCTTTTCATGCGCGTAGCCAGGATCCCGCACCGGAGGTGCGGAAAATCCTGGGGCGATCCAAACCACAATGGCACGGGTTTAAGAGGGCCACTTAAGCCCCCATGCAGGGTGCAGGGGCAGATATGCATTTGCTCGCAATTTGAGCCCGTATTTCAATACGCTGCCTTCTTTTCCTCTTTTTGTATTTTATCGTATTTTATTCTAGACCCCCGGGTGTGTCCGTTACATATGCACCCCCTGGCTAACACGCATGCTTTTGGAGTGACTTTCACTCTTTTTGAGTGCAAATTCGCTCTTTTTTTAACTGCAATCCACTAATTTGTGGTAGTGGTTTACAAGAGTTTCAATCTTTTGAGGAGTGAAATTTTCACTCATTTCCATTTGGAGAGTAGGTCCCCATTTTCATACTGCCCAATTTAACCATGGAAATCCCACATGAGTGCTAGTTCTATCAAACTTATCTTCCAGTTGTGAAATTGGTCAAATACCCCTAATAAATGAGAGTATTTTATTTAAAGGCACTATCAGTGATTGTTAAATCAGAAAATCGAAAAAATCATCAAAATCATATTATTGCATTTTTGTTATAATAGGTATCTAACATGCCCTTTTGCAATGATAAGTCTAGAAACAATCTAATAAGGACAAAATTGAATCTTTTAGTCATTATTGTCCGTACAAAACTACAATGTGTTACTTAATGGAAATTTGTATCTTGAACATTGCCGTTTCTTCCTTTTCTGTAAATTGTTCAACTAGAAAATATACCATACAAGAGTCCTATAGACCTATCCTCACTTTTAAGGTTAGTCTTACAAATTTCAAATATGTTGGATCCTTCGGGTTAATCACTGATAGGGTCTTTAACGGGTCCACATCAAATGCCAGCAGATAGTGTTGTGTACATGTACATGATAACCTTGAAACATGCTGTCCACTGGCAATCACTATGATCTGGACTTATATCCCTATTTGTTTATAAAAACACAGATGATACGTCTTTGCGGTTGGTAATCGATTTCTGCAGTCTGCCATCCACCAAAAAGTGCTGTTGTGACCACGTTTAAAAAACCAGAAATCCAAATTGTGCATTGCCTTTTATTTATGAAGTACCTACTTCCACTTTGAGAGAAACCATAGTCAACACGTATGCATCTATTTAAGAAAATAATTTTTGACTTGTATAGGGTGTACTTCACCTTCAAAATAGCAGTATCAGCACACTTCATACTTCTTCTGAGATACCTCCAGAACAGTTTTTCTCCTCATTCAGGAAGCAGCCACAAGGGGTTGGCAAATAATTTTGGACTAATATCTTTGTAAGATCCTTTTAAGGTCCTTTTGGAGATTTAGGGTTAGAGATTAGGTTTGAAGACAATGTGAGAAACTGGAAAAAATGGAAATGAGAGTACTATCAGGCAAAAATTGTTCTCAGTCATTCCAAAAAAATCACACCTTTTAACTGGTTGATAAGGAAGGAAAATAAGGGGTGAGAAAACTACAAAAGATTCTCATGGACAGTTAAAACCCGCCACCTAGTGTTCTCAGTATTCTGCCCTCGGGTTGTAATTTGGGCGATAAATCTCCAAACGAATTGATGGTAAAAGGCTATTGAGAAAAATGCAGATATGTCAACAATCCAGCCAAGAGCGGGACCGTCGTATCGGAAGCAAGAGGTGAGGCTTGTTAAATATCAGTCAGTTATATCACAGGCAGACTCTTTGATCATACATGTGGGTACAAATAACTTTCCAAAGGGATAAACTTGAATGAAATTGAGAGCAAACTAACACAACTACAGGACAAAAATAAAAGGGGACCCAAGACAGATGTCAAAGACAAAGGCCGGTAACTTGAGGGAGCTTTTTGTTTCCAGAACCTTTATAGAGATAGAACCAACATTAGCTAATTTCAAAGACTTTGGAATATCACCCTAAGAGCATGTCATTGAATAAGTCAAATAAGAAGGGGGAAAGTTCAACACTACATGATTTTAAGAAAATGGGTTTAGAATGCCATCAGGGACCAGAGGATTTATGGTCTCTAGGTCTCTCTGAGAACATTGAGCACTTCTGCAACAGTAACTGGACCGACATAAACAAAAGGAGAACCACCATGTGGGCGTAGGGAATCTGACAAGGAATATATAAAGGTCAAGGGGATTATAAAAAAGTACTGATGAATCTTGGAGAAACTGTTGTACCCGATATGTATATATTGAGGAGAATTAATATTCTTTTAGACAATCAATTTGGCTTTAGACAAGGCGGAAATTGCGGAACAATGGGTGTCTAAGTTCTTTCATATTATTGGTTAAGCCCTTGATGGGCGTGACTGTCGCCTGGTTGACACTGATTTTCTGTTGTTTTAGCTTCTGCTTTTGATAAGCAGTGGGACAACAATATCTTACTTAAGAAACTCACTGATTGTGGTATCAGAGGATCTCTTCTTACTGGATTCAGAATTTTCCCATGGAGAGGCAGCAGAGGTGATTTAAACGGTGAATTCTCTGATGGGACAATGTCACTCCTGGAGTTCTACAAGGGTCAGTGCTGGGCGCTGTTCTCTTCCTTTATTTGTTTCGGATATCAAACATGGTCTGTCTTCTCCCATATTTCAATTTGCTGATGATCATACATTGTGAGAGCCTATTCGAAATCTCGATGATCGGACAGATCTTCAAAATGATCTTGGATAACTGTACTCTTGGCAGTCAAGAACAGCTTCCACTTAATGCCTCTAAATGTGCCGTTATGCATTTCTCTAGATCGGAAGATGTGTGCCAAATAGATTACTCTTGTGGGGTGGTGAAACGCTACGTCCGTTGAATGATTTAAAACTCTTGTGTTACTTTTTCTTCATCTGCATTTTTCTTCACAATATTGTTCACGTGCAATAAAACGCACTCTTTGGTTTCTCAGCAATATACTAGGAATATGCACTTCTCTGCTTTATTGCACTTATCCAAGCTCTTGTCATTCCTCATCTGGTTACGGGGGGGGGGGGGGGGCCTGTGTTTGGCTCCATTTAATAGTTCCTTTATTCAAGACTTGAAATTTCAAAGGAAAATAACTCGTGTGCTAATGTACAGGAAAAGTTCCTTGGGTCTGATCATGGTCAACGGGTTACGTATCTTGATAGGCTGTCCCGGAATTTGGCTTATGACTTGTTTCAGTTTCAAAGGCTGCATTTGTGCTTGCCGACTCTCAACGGGCATTGGTCCAACCTCTTTCATGGATTTCTTTCGTCGACGTGTTGTGAATGTCACATCATTTCTGCCCTGGGCGTGGCATGGACTAATTCTTTTCTCATTAATTCTGTATCTTGTGTTGCCTTTCCTTAATTAATGGAAACAGTATCCCTGTTTGATATCCGTATTCTCCGATCAGATTCCTTATATCACTTCAAGTTATTTATGTAATCAGCATTTTCTTATTAACTGATGTTTATCCGCTTGCTTTATTCATCTGCCAAGTATTTATGCTATATTTGTAGTGGGCATGTATCTTTATTTGGCACAGGAAAGAATCCACATCATTATGTTTGGGCTGTGTAGCCCCATTTTTCTTGACTGAGTTACCTATTTGCCTCATGTTTTACTTTTAATGAGTTAACTCAAATAAAATATTATTATTATTAGTATTAAAAAACATCACATTCATCATTTTCACAGGGTCAGTCATGACTAGGACAAGGAATGAAACTTCAATTGCAGAGGCAGGGAGGCGGCAGGGGGAAGTTGCCTTCAGATAGTTGACTAGGAAAAAAAAAAAGCTTGAAAATCATGCTAAAAATCCATCTTTTTGCCAACTCACCAGGAAATTTTCACCTCCAACCAGAAAAATCTGCCTCAAAAAACACCTCCCCACAGGGAAAATTATGCCTTAAACTGGGAATTTTCCCCCTCTGACAAATCCCCCATTATGCCGTGGTGAAACCCGTGAATCGAGTTTCTGAAATGCCCTTGTGTGCCCAAGGAAAAAAGGTGATTCATTTGTTCTATACAGTAGGATCAGGCAGGTGGGATCTAAGATATAGAGAATCATGTGCAAAAATAGCCGGGAATTCCATCAGCACTGCTTTAGTTCATATGCCAAGTGGTCTGGATCTAACCTAATCTTTGGAATTGTAGTGGTCATTGGCACAAATCGCCAGCCTTCATGTTTTCAAACTGATGCTATCCCCCCACATATGATTGCCTAAGGTGAACATGGACTTCCAAAATGACCCTAAACAAGTATTTCCACCGCGCCGACTAAAAAACATACCCTAACAAGCCATTTTGTGTTTTTGTAACATAAACAAGTCTTTTGTCAGTTTTTGCTACCCCCCAAAACAAGTAAGCAATGCTTGTGTTGATAATATAACCCTTATTATCTGGCTGTTCTTTTTTCATTTGTTTAATTCCCAAAATTACAATATTTTGATGATTTTTAAATTTTATCTGCGTACATCACAATTTCAGGGGTTTCGAAAAAAAACAAACAGTGGCAGCAACACACACCGTGTTTTTCTGTTTGGGGGGGGGTTGTTGAGACACCCTAATCAATTGTACGCGCGTGATAGCACCTGTTGAAAAAGGACATTTTAGCGTTTTCTTGCTTCACGCATCATCTCCACTTTTGAATACAAGGGCCCGCGTGGCTTCACCACATTTTTATATAAGTGTGTGAATTATATTATACGGTGTAAGTTTTTCACTGCTTTCCATTTTCAATGACTCAGTGACTGCTGAACCAACCTTACTTGGTCTAAATAAATAACATATATTAAGCCTGGTATGGCATGATCAATATGGATAATCTGTAATTGAATGGCTGGACTGTTTTTAAAGAAGGATAACGGTATATGTAAGTCAATATGTAAAAAAACATGCAAAAAGTGTTCTCAGCTTGCTATCTATACTTTTAAGGATTCACACCCGTAAATAACATAAGAATAGGTAGTCCAGCCCACTGCTGCAATGATTGTGTTTTGCATACCCGTTTTCTAAAAGTGCACCCTAAAGACTATGATAAATATGGCGAGATCTGGGTTGGGAGGGGGGATAGGTATGGCACACAGACCAGGGAGAAAATCTAAGACGATATCAAAAAAAAGTGGACAATGATTAGTTATTTGATATAACAAAACCAATTTTAACCATATTCTTACAGGGAACACCTGATGAAAAAGTTGCTATGACCTCAAGAGGTCAACAGGGCATGCTAGTCTCATGTCCAGCAGCTCGAAAAATTTTGAGGGATAACCACCAAGTAATTGTCAGTGATTGAGCGGTAGGGATATGATGATCTTCAAGCGGAATGTTAGCTTTAAAGTTGGATGTTCCATTGAGAATTCCACAAGAATACCCCAGCATCCTTTGATGCTCATAATTTCTGGTTTGGTAAAACACACCCATATCTACAAAGCCAACCGTTAGTCTTTCTCTATGGCAGTCCATCTTGTAAACAGAGGGACACTCATAGTCAACAGGGATTTGGTAGCATTTCAACTTGATCAGGCTATCACATATATAATCAGGACTTGTGAAAACTTTGCCTTCTGGGACCGATGGACTACTCTGATGTGAGTATACTTTCATGGTGATAAAATTGGGATTTGTATGCCTTTGTGATCCCGTTGTGATCAACCCAGTCATCAAAAATGGTGAAAAACTAATAAATTTTACAAGTATTGACTCAAACACATTGTTCGCTTATTACCTATTAATCCTACAGATACCCTTTTTGTGTGAAATCTAGGAGTCAGTTCTATTGGGCATTTTTTTTGACAAACAACTAAAAAAAATCACCAAAATCTGTAAAAAATATTTTTTTTTTTTTTCCTCTTTTGCTTTGCTAACAACTAATTTGTAATAAAAAGGCTGATTTAAATGGGATTGCAGCTAGCTAATTTGCCCTAAAGTGGGCCAAATAATGTTTATAGTAGGATCATTTTAAGGCACTTTGGTTTCAATTTAGCATTGCACTTGCCTAACATAGGTCACGAAAAATCTTGGATGATCCAGTAGTTGGTACACTTGTGAAAATTTGCTCTACATTTAAACCAAAAAACCATAATTTGATCATTTTTGAAGGTTATTGGTATCAAGCTTGAGGTTTTGACAAATCCATTAATAAAAACCTCCCCTTTCCCTACCAATCTATGTTGAGTATTGTTCGACGCACTGTGACACAATTTAAGGTTTCAACTTTGTTGGAGGGGGAGGGGGGGGGGATCCGGGTATTTTTGGTACGGTAAGACAAAGTGTCCAAAAGATATTGACCATTTTGGACACCATGCACATATATAAACCTATCACGTTTCGGTTGTTCAATGGCAATGGTTGTGGTGATGAGGGTCTGGGGTGGGTGTATGTCATAATTTGTTATGATTCCTCGGAGTAAGTAAATCATTGTAAATGGTTTTATAGTGGTCTTAGGTTTTCAGAAGAAATAATTTTAATTTTTGCAAATTTTAACAAACCCAAAAAAAGCAAAACTAGACCCTACTACCAGGCAGAGGGGGTAGTACATAAATTGGGCCAATTTTAGGTACTGACCCATAGTATAGTCCCACCTGTTCTTAACCTGAAATTAGCTGAATTAGGGGGGGGGATTATAATGGATCTCCTCCTAACATAAAACATATGTGCATTAAAAATGTCAGAATTTTAGAGCTTTACTTATTCCTTGTGTCAAATGAGGTGTGGATCAACAAAGATCTGTAAATGAACAGAGAACAATGACCTGATTTTAGTTTGTAAAGAAAAAACAAAAGAAACTACCAAAAAACAGTACTGATTTTAACAAAAAATCTAGTGATTCACAGCAAAGAAACTGTGGTGGATTTTATAACAGGATTTCTACATCTCTCAGATTCTTTTAAAACTGGGAATGGGATTATAAGCAGGACTATACTCGGGTAAGAAGTAATTATCTGAACTGCTTCAAAATTGATATTAAAATAAATTAAGGGTGGGAATGGGGCATGATTTAATACTTGATTTGTGTGCAATTTAGGGCTCTTAAATACGTATATAAAACTAATTAATCTTGCTTTACTACAATAACATTTTATTTCTTCTACGAAGAATAGTTAATTGCCTATTTCTGTCTTAATTAGGTAATTACCTTGATTATGTGTGATTCAATGCTCTTAAATAAACACTGTCAGAAACTAATAACTTGCGCTTTAATAGCATAATAATATGAATTTTTTTTGGAAATCAGAGTTCTCAATTATTTGTGCTTTAATTATTTGTTAAATATCTTATCATGTGCAATTCACTTAAATTTGAATAAGTCTGAACTAAACGCCTCCAATCTTAAAGGGATAAGCACTGATTAATGTGAGAGAATAAAAATGTGCAAAGCATTTGAAGCTTATAAAGCAGGGATAAGTGGTACAATTCCAAGTAAACACTTTTAGTGAAGAAAAAATGGAAATATCTAAAAATTGGACAAAACACATCAACAAACTACAAAAGACAACAACAGTGGACAAAGTGATCCTTTCCTGCTAAGGCGGCGACAAACAAAAATTAACCTTCTTTCTGAAAGTAATAGGGTTAAAAAATGCTCAGACGTTCAAGAACCACAAAACATTTCATGCCTCAATGCTTTAAATTACATAAGTATAGTGCTTTGTGGGCTAAAAATGAGTTTAAAAGGCAGGGTTTTTATATGTACGAATAGGGATTTTGAAAGAGGACACATCATATTGAATCCAAATTACGTGTGACTTGTGGGATGGTCTCTGGATGCAAAGGTTACTTTAATTTATTCTAATTTTCCAAACAATTGTTTTTTTTAACAGACACTCTTTATCAACATTATCCAGGGAGGAAAATAAAGGTCATTACCGCCCTACGAGGCCACATACAAATATATGTGCCATTTGTATGTTAACTAATAAAAACGCTAGTTTCGTTCATGACACTGACATATAAATCATGACCCCTATCCCCATCAATAATTTGTTATGGTTATTGATAGGATGCAAATGGCTAAACACTGCACCTTGCCGAGTACAATGACCAATATGGCAAGGTAAAGATCGTAACTTATGACACCAAATCGGAGACCCGATTGAAATGAAGGACGTACTAAGAGATAGCCTCAACATCAATACCGGCCAGAACAAGTGATCGACCGCCTGCCCTTTTTCAATTCGTTTTCTTTGTCAATTGAGACAAGGTCCGAGGGGGGGAAAAAAAAAAAAAACATAGGACCTTGTGAAGATCAAACAATGGAAGTTTCTACATGAAAAGGGACTATTAAAGGGCAACTTGCAGAGATTTTTGCCAGGAAAGAAAAGAAGAACCTTCATTTTTTTGACAAACCAGATTTTTTAATGTACACTAGAGCCACTACCTACCAAATAACAATTGTCTAAAGAGAATAAGGCAATAATCCTTTCGTTATGAACTAGAGTGAGTTTTATATTAATGTCCACATCCACACCACAGAAAGGTAACACTGTGGGAAAACTAAAAAAATGCAACCCCCCCAAAAGTACTTGTGAAATTGAAAAGGTTGTGTAGAATTCAAATGGAATTTTCCACGCAGCGGTTTATTACTATGTTTTGTTTTGGAGCTCTAGGGTGAGCGAGTATTAAAGTTTAAAGACAGAACTCAACACAATTGTGTTATATCGTGTCATTAATGATTATTAAAAACATCAAAAACTTTACAAAAAAACACCACAATAAAATTCAAGTTAACACATTTAAAAAGTAACAATATTTAAACAAATCAATTAAAAAAAAAAAAAAAAAAAAAAAAAAAAAATATATCTTGAAATAATGTTTTCAAATCGGGGACGTTATAATATTTTCAACATGTAAGCGCATAATGCATTCAAACACACTCAGTAATACCATGTTTCACGAAAGAGCACAATCACAGGGAATACACCGAGGGACGGCTCACTTAAGCAAATAACTCTGGGTATAATAAGATGACCAATTTACGCGGGCTCAAACAATTCGTCCCTTCGTCCAATCAAACCTGAAAAATGCCAGCAGCTCCAACAGTTGGTTGAAAAGCATGCCTTTTATTAGTACAGGAATGAATGCCAAGCATTTGCACCTATTGTCTGATTGTCGCCATTAACTGAAGCCCTTAAAAATCATGTTAAAGGGGATCTAATATGTTATATATATTAAGGGCTTCTTCGCCAATACATCAACCTTTCATTTGCCTTGAATACCAATGTGAATCGGAATCCAAGCTAAAAACACAGATTTATTCAATTGAGACAAATTGAAAGCTACTTCCAACAGCTCAGCAACATAAGGATGACGACACTCTCTGCCTTACAAAGCCATAAGACTAAATAGTGATGAATAAGAAAATATAATGAAATGACTCTCATTGAGAAAACGTTCAGCCAACTCTAGGCAACTTAGGGCCCGCCCAATTGGCAGTGGAAAATAGAAGCATTATCCGGTAACCTAAATCTGGCATTATGCACGCCCAACTTCAATGCAGCTGCAGCAGGCCCCTTTCCAAAACCTTAGACCATCTGTATAAATAGCTCGATGATGGATAATTTTAGTCTAAGTAATCAAATTTTGCTTGAAAAACAAGATCATCAGCTAGACCCTTCTTTAATTGACATAAGTTAGTCAATATCAAATTCACAATGCTCAAGGAGGACTAATAAGAAAATCAAATGAAGCAATGTTTATCAGGCATTGGAACACGTTAAAAAAAACCTCTGTTACTACGGATTCCAAAAGATTGGAATAGCCATTAGGTTTACTTAGATAGAAGTTGGTAAATTTAGGCGGCAAACGGTGCTCCAGTTTGGGATAGCAGCATACTTTTAAGTTTTAGCGGGATATTGGAAGAGCAACTTTTCCCATCTTAGATGTAATGGGGTTCATTAGCTTCGACATTATTTAAGATTTGCATTGGAGAGGTACGAAAGCACCCAAGCATAGTCCGAAGACTTGATTCTGAATAGGTTCAGGCTTTCTTTTCAAATATGACTTACGGGCAGAACTATAAACAATGCAACCATAATCCATTTTGATCTCACAAGTGATATATAAAGGCGAAGCAAGAATGAGCGATCTGCACCCCAATCCATTTTCGAAACTACTTTAAAAGATTCAGAGCTTGTTGACATTTCTTCTGCAAGTAGTCAATATGAGCTTTGACGTTCAAGTTACTGTCAAATATTAAGCCTAAAATTTAGTCTCTGAAACAAAGGAATAGGAGAGAACCATTCAATTTTAGTTCTGGAGTCAAGGTGAAGACGTCTTTTGTTGCAAAAATGCATACAAAAACGTTTTAGCTTTTAGAAAAACGGAAACCAATTTCATCTGCCACTGTTGAATCTTATTCAGACCATTTTTGCATTTGTATTTCTATAGACGCCAGATTGATGTAGAATAGGAAATAGAGAAATATCTACAAACCATGACCTCTAATTCCTGCATTGACCACTTTGACAATACTAGAGAGGGAATACTACCCTGTGGAACAACAACCAATTTTTGATAGGAATTTCTGATAAGGGGACTGTTCCCAAAACGCACCCTAAAAACACGATTCTGTCAAAAATTCTTACTAAACAAAGCATACCTCTAGTCTAAATTATGCAAATCTCAAAAATACCATATTTCCAAGTAAGTATCATAGGCCCTTCTCTAGTCAAAGAACACGACACAACCATGATGGCCTCTACAAAACCATCACGAATAAAAGATTAAAGACGAACAAGTTGGTGTCAATAGTACTACGGCCCTGCCGGAAACCACTTTGACACTAGATATCAGTCCATTACTATCCAAGAACCAAACAATAACGAGCATTGAAATCATCCTTTCCATGGCTGAATAACCAGCTGTAAGGAAGATTGGATCGATAATTTTGGTTGCCTTGGTGCATCGTTCCTTCCCTGGCTTTTCGAACAGGAATAATTGTAGCTCAACGCCATAACTTTTGGGAACAACCCAGTCTCCCATATATTATTGAAAATATCAAGCAATACAAGAATGGATTCTTGTGGAAGATGCTAGAAATTGAATAATTGGAATTTCATCTGGTCAGTAGTATATCATGACATTTACTAAGAAAGGCATTAAGCTCTAACATGCTAATTGAACTATTATACTCCTTTGCATTCATACTTAATGTATATTGTGCGTACCAATCAAATCTTATGTTAATACATAAATATACTCGAAAGACGCAGGTCTTGATATCTCACAATGACCTCGAATTGTGATGCCATACGCACCCAAAACAACATGACTCGCTTTTGTGACGTATCAAGACTAAAGATCAAAAATTTTTTGAATCAATGGTTGGCCCGAAATGGATGCAAATTTCCTGACTTACCTGGCCCCCAGCTAGCGGTGAATTCAGAAGGGCAGGCAGAGAGCCATTGAATGCATTAAATCACAGAAATGCAAGCTACCGTCTCCGTAAACTACAACCATAGTATAGTAACTGACACCATGGCAACAACAACAGAAAAACATAACGGTTGTGTAAATGTTTTTTTTATGAGATGTACTAGTAAATAATACTTTGTTGACAGGTGATTCATTGGTCATGATGGAATAAATCGTGATTACATGGACATGACGAACGCTGAAATAATACTTCAAGTGCTGCTGAATTTGGTTTTAATCCCGGGTTTTATAAACCATGGATGGATCGATGTACCCGGGTTTTCTCTTCTCTTTGGGGGATAATACAAGAAACTAATACAACGTTTGAGTACTTATATTTATCAATACATACCTGTCTGCTGGGAAAGAATTTTGTATTGGTTTGCCACCACCTATGAATTGGCAGCCTCAACGGAATAAACTGCCTGTTGAGGGATGTGGTGGCAGATTCCTCCCTTGTGTCTGAACTACCTGGTTAACTGGAGGTAGAAGGTGCCTTTGACAAAGAAAATCTACTGCTACTCCTATCATGACTGCACCGGCAAATCTAGCCGAGATATCTCCCGCTTACACCTACCTGCACCTGGGTCTGCAACTTCCCCCGCTACCGGCACCGCCATGGGAAGAAACAAGACTCTTGCTTGTGGAAGAAACGGCGATTGCATTTTGCATGTAGCGAGGATCACAGCGAGTTGAGGACTATCTCATACTCAACTTGAATAGACGCCATAGACTTTAACTTGAAAATTACAATGATCAATTTGCGTGGGCATTGCGCCTTATGTTAAAGTGACTATAATCGTAAAATGAGAGAGTCCCCATCCTTGCTCCCCCCCCCATGCACCAACATCCTTGATGCAACCAACGCAAAACAAACAAACCGTATCTCCCACCACATGAATCACCCACAGATACATCAACCTTTGTCAACGTCCGACGGTCCCGTTTCAGTGTATAATTATGCATAAATTGACCTGGGGAATCCCCTGGCATGTCATGACCTCTGACATAACAAACTACATGTACACTTCATTTTCATATTATAACTGAACACGAGAAAAGCAAGAATCGACAGCCGAAATGGTAGTTGTTTTTTTGTCACGTTTATGATTCTTTTTGTGGTTCTTTCAATGTCACAAGAATTGAATAACACTCGTGATAAAACCACAGGGACCGCGGGCCGCTTGGCTCTATTCTATACCTTGACATCATGGTCATGCCAACGTTAGACTAGCTTAGTATTTTAGACTACACCAGATAGTCTACGAGATGGGACTTTTCTCTGTTTAATTTTCGGTTATTTTTTTTTTTAAAAAAGTTTCCGAATTTTGTTGATATTTTGAGATCTCAGCGGTCTTTTGAACACAAACCCATGGTAAGGCTGCATAAAAAATATTCTTGTACATGTTAGGCCCTCCCTCCTCACTTTTTTTGTTGATACTTAATTAAATCTCAATTCAGAATCTCAGCTGTCTCATGTGAGGCCGCATAAAAAAGTATTGATTCTCGTAGCTAGCCCTCCCTCCTCACTTTTTGGTATATGGGTTCTAAAAAACCTTTTTTAATGTTTTTCAATCCTGAATGTTTTTTTGGACGATGGCCTAATTGTCAACCACAGTCAAAGTCACTTTCATTGTGATTTTAGAGCATACTAGCCAGGGTCTATAATTCCCTGTAAACCTTAAAAATAAAATAAGGCCGCAGCTCTCTGTTTCTGATGCGGCTGAAAGTTGGTGGAAATATTCATTTTCGGTGAAACGGTACGGTCATATTTTTTAGTGTCATTTTTCCGTAAAAAACAAACAAACAACCGTGCCCTCCCTCTCTACTTTTCCCTCAATACAACAAGGTTTCAAGACCTCCAGCATACCATATTGCAATTTTTGATGGAGCACAGTGGAACTTTGGGGTAGGGTCCAATTCTTGAAAAAGTTGTGTTAATTGACTCTTTTTCAAAACCTTAATTTTTACCCTACATGCCCAATGCAATATTATTAATATATTTTCATCTTCATAGACTAAAATTTTTCAATGGTGTTGAATATAATATTTTTTTATGTGTAATGACCTAGTTTTTGGCTTCTGAGGCGATTTCAATTTACTCGAAATTTTATTTGACTTTTGACTGTGACGACTAAACGCGGGACTAAACGTGGCAATTGTTCCTTCCTCCCCACCAAAGGCGTAGCTGTAGTTCATTTTCACCAATGATTTTGTCTTGGTTGATATTGGTAACACCTACCTGGGCCCTGTTTCTAAAGACTTGACTGACATGGTGTCCCCGATCTGGCACTGGCACTCTGCGTCAACCATGTCAAATGCACCAACAACGTTTATGAACCAGGCATCATGACCAGGCATAGCCTCGCCCTAGCCTAGGCCTATCCACATCCCATGCCATGCATGTCATGTCAAATACGCTTCCACTGGTCAGCTGGTACCCAGACCACTAATATTCAGGCAATGGCCACACATAACACTTGGAATTTGGATAAGAATTGTATGTACACAGCCTAAATGACTTGTTTGTAGCTCCCCACGCCATGGCTTAAACATGCTATAATTAGGTAAGGCTAATCCATGTAAGCAGGCTCATCACCATGATCACAGGCGCACCCCCACCATAGTTCACTGATTGCCAAACATTATCTGAACTTCAAACTATGCTGTTTCCAGACCGATGTATCTTCCATTGGCATATCGATTATAAACTTCAAACAAGTTTAAATGAAACTTGACATCTGTAAACTTCCCCTTTTCCATGTGAATTCCTTCTAAAAAACTCCCTGGGGAACTTAACTCCACAAAATCATGAAATCCCGTTAATCCCTTTGTGGATGGCCCCACCATGAATAAATGGTAATATGTTAAGACTTTGCAATAATCGGGTGGGATGTATTACAAAAACCGCATTTCTATATGTGGTCAAAACTGTTGTCAACCGTATGACGTAGGTGAACACCCTTAATTTTAAATGCCCCTCATAGGACTCCCGTTCATTTTTAAATAGGGGTGAGAAATTGCATTGCATAAAGAACTGATGCTTGTAGGGAATTTTCTGTAACGGGACAAAACCCAAGAACCACAGATTTTTTTTAAAAAGGTTTTATACAAAACACTTCGTAATAAGGTTAAAAACCTCGCGCCTAATGTTTTTTGAGGTTTTTGAATTTGGATCGTCGTTATTGTTTTGGTCTCTCGGAATTTTCCCTCTGGGGGGCGCCCCGGTCGGGAAAATTCCTTTCGAACCAAAACAATACCTCCGATCCAAATCAATAACCTCAATAGACATGAGGCGCGAGCGGTTTTTAACCTCTAGTATTGATGAAAAATCTAATTTCTGGTTTTCAGCAGTATTTTTAAATCTTTTGACATGTCTGATAATAATGCATTGCTTGAAATTGTTGTGCAAATTCATTCTTCCAATAAATTTGGCAACTATACGGACTAGCTTCCTGGTACATTTACTACATCAGCTTCTAGATGAGAAAGGGTATGTATTCAATTGTTTCCCACTTATTTTCCTAACCTTATCCCAAGCTTTTTTAAAAGGAGTTCTAGAATTTAAACTTGGAGAATACTTGGATACATATTGCCTACAAGACTCCCGTTTACTTTTTTAATAAGGCGACAAAGCCTTAGCAGGGTCTTGATAGTTTATTAAGTTGTTCTTTGTTGGTCGATTTTTTAAAAAACACGTAAACACACTTGCAACAATCAATAGCGACTTTACATCAACATTAAAACATGGCTTGTGTTTACTATTAAGATTTTGCAAGACGACTTGGGAATTGATTATTGGCTATATCAAGCAAAATGTCAGTGAATGAAGAAAAGAGGATCTTCAATGTTAACAAAAGCTTGCCTATTTATTAAAGCTAAACAGCTATCATTAAACTTTGGCCAGTTGGCCTTCTGAAGTTGCCATTTAGGAATCGCTCTTCAGGCATTGGATTATTAATATCTATTTAAGATTGGAAATGATCACTACCACACTTATCATCATGAACTCCCCACAAGGTCCATAAAATTAGTAGGGGAACAAATTGAAGCTGATTGGAGTACCAGTCGCGAAACTGAATGATAGTACCAGCCCATCATTCAAAATACAGAATCTGGATTCTACAACTATTCTACAATGACACCCAAACGATGGGGATCCTTGCAATCCCCAAACCCAACAAAAGTTCACTATGGGCATTGAAGTCAACCTCAACAAAAAGGAAGGGAGGAAGGAAGTTGACCCAATCATTCATTCAATTCAATCTAAACCAATTTATTAGGGATGAATGTTAAACAGAAAAAAACAGTTATTGTGCGGTTGAAGAGTAACTTTAACAGAAAACTGCTTCCAAATTGGTATAAGTTGTATATGACAGAGCAGAATGAGGGGACTCCACCCTTAGCGTATAGAGGAACACTCTGAACGCTTATATCCACTGGGAAACATGCGGTTTGGTACAAGGAATCGATACCCCTTAAAACAAAACTTTATTAGAATCACTGTTTTTAAGACGAGTTTATGAGACAAGGAATAGATGGATTATGGTCAGTTATAAGGCATTAACTTCTTCATAATTGGTCTAAGCCTCTGCATTCCTTGCCAGAATTTGCCCACATTTATTAGAATGTGTCACTTTTAACAGAATTAGAAGACCCTCTTTCCTACTATCACGTAATTGTTCTGGTTGTTTCAGGGACACAAAGTCCATGCCCTATCATCACCTGCGACAAAAGTGGCATCTAAAACTTGTTAGAGCTGAATAAGATCCGTTGATCCCTTAGAAATTCTTAATGATTGTGAATGTGTAGTATTACTGATTTCTTTGACGAGTCAGAAGTAGGCGGTTTGATGCTTGGGATTACCTGGTTTCTTTGGCTTGGTAGAACTAGGTTGGCCTTGATCCCAGTTCCTCCCGTTTTTATTTTGTAGACTCTTTCTTTTCTGCAGATCTACTCGGAGTTAGTTCGATGCTTGAAACAGTCTGTTCACCTTTAGATGAACTTGGTTGTCTCTTTACAGGATTCTCTAGAAAGGACTACAGGTCTGACTAGGCAAAGTATCTAGTTGCAATATTTCCTCTCACTTGGTTTTTCCTTACAATTTCTAAATATTGTTAGGATGGGCAAAATTTAGGCCAAAAAAGATCTGTTTTCTGCTACCCATTTAGGACAGGATCTAGAATGGCCGAGTGATACCACTGAAATTCAACATTTAGCAGGTGTCCTTAAATTTGGGTTCATTGTGGCCCTCGTTGCCACACTTTTCACACTTCTGGACCTATACAATATGTCTAAAGTGGCCAAATGTTGACATTGGGGAACTTTAAAGAAGCTTGTAAGGACTAGTGGATGTAATCTCTACTTGCACCTGAAGGTAACCCACTTTTACTTGGACTTGGGTAAAAGTTAGCGCATTTGAATGTAGTATAAACGTACCCGTTACACTGATTTTTTTACCATCTGTGTAATCATAATTCTATGATATGGGTGACATTTTGAGATGCAACCCCACTCAAAAATTCATCAACAGAACAATTCTTAATGTCATGACATTTAATTACACTCTTCTTAGAGTTAAGAGTTCTATGAGGAGTAACTCTAACTGGAACTTGGGCAAGCATGGTAGTCATTTTGAGGTTATCTGACTGAATCTTCCGGTCAACCTCCACCAAAATATCCCCAGGCCTGAGTTTCTTAATATTTTTCACATTGCCAGCAATGCCTTCAATACCCTTGCTAACAGCAAAAGGGGAAAGATTTTTGATAGGGTTTTTATCATCAGTGCCTTCAATCACTAAAAAGTGAGGCCAATGATCATCAACTACAGGATCCGGATCACAATCTCTTTTACGTTTAACAGGATTTTTTTTTCAAGGTTTGTTGTTGAGAATTCATAATGAAAAGTATTGAGATTCATCTCCAGAGCTCCCCACCCACCACGGAGCCCAACCAGGGGACACAATACATGTAAGTGGCAAATCTTCACTCACTTATGCCAAGGATACCCCGGAGATATACTCAAGGAAACGAAAAAAAAGGTGCCTCCTCAATTGACCTGTTAAGCAGACGCCTGCTAAAGGCCCAGGAAGCAATTACGTAATATGGGTACATAAGTACCCAATATGTCTCCAATAAACAATCATCAGCAAAATGAGTCTTTAGAGGCAAGACGCCACCAGCCGGTTGGTTGAATCCAGGTCTAAACAACCTCTTGACTAGGAGAATTTGAGGCCGAAGCAATGTGTTGTTTCCACTGCACCGCAGCACAGCTTCAACTCAATTGCCAGGATCCTCTCCTCCTCCGACACGAGTCGCAACTCACGGCAAACAAGTTGTCCCTTTTAGTCACCTTTTACGACATGCAGGAAATACATCGGGTCTATTCATTAACCCCGAACCCGCAGGGTATTTGAACAATAAATTCAAAACACATTCTATACTAAAATTTCTGTAAGGGGAATCAAGCTTAAACATCCTGATTTGTAAAAAATCATGGTTTTTGGTGTTTTAAGGCTAATCATAAATACGAAAAATTAACAGTATGAATGATCATATACTACAAAGAAAAAACACAACACAAAAGACAATTATAAAATATACATACTATAAAAACCGATCACAAATAGCTAAATAATGGCATCAGATTAATAAACAATATCATGTTGGAGCACGCCAGGCTTAATTGGACGAGTTGTCCCATTTAGTCGCCTCTTACGACACGCAGGGCCAATTCTAAACCCCGAACCCGCTTTTGGAGCTCTAGGGGAAAAACAGTACTAGTTATGATCACAATGGAGCTCTGAATGTTCCTTTAAAAATCAAGAATAAGAGTGGAGTTTGAAGACTTTTGTTTTCTATCTATTGGTAAATCTGACATGTTGAGTCTTAACCACACCCAAAAACTTACCTTAAGTCAGCAATATCTTGTTTTATAGATATGCACATTGTTTTTAAAATTATCCTGAATTTAATACTGTCAAATAAAGCAATTTAACTGCATAAAAAATAAAGTTACTAAAGATGTGTAATACATTACCAGCAAAAAAAAACTTACCCAATTTAGTAACATCACAGGCATATATTTTTTTTTTAAATGGTGTGCACCATTTATAAAATACTCCTTCCACTATTTTATAGCAAGTGGAAAAAAGGAACATTTACAGGGATTGGTTATGGTACAGTTCCGTACAGACTAGAAAGGATATTTCTTAATGCATTTTGGTCACATTACCAAATTTTAACCAACAGATTGCAATAAAAACAAATTAGACAAATGAAAATTGCCACTGTCCACCCCCCCACCACAAAACTTCTTCTACACATGTATAATAGTAATATAAAGTAGGATAAACAAATTTCTGAAAAACTCAAAATTCAAGAGGGAATTTCTTTAAAATTCATATTAAAGGGGCATTTTGTGATCCACAGCTTCGTCCCCCTAACTCACCTAAACGACGTTGAGATTTTTATATCATCTGAACCGTTGGCCTTACTAATCCATGTGTGTCCAATCTTACGTGGAAATTCGGTCGTATCTGTAAGAAATTCGCAATTTTGTATTTTCTGTCCATAAATGGACAGAAATTACAGAACAGTAGCCTATGGGACTGTGGGAAACAAGCAATTGCACAAAACACAAAAGAGCAAGATCAATGAATAAAACAGAAGGTGCTGAAATCTCGAAATACACCTTTAAACTTTATTTTTATGTTCACAAAATGGGATAAACAAATTTCTGAAAAAACTCAAAATTCAAAGAGGGAATTTTTTTAAGATTCATATTAACTTTATTTTTATGTTCACAAAATGGATACAAGCATGGTAAAATTTCAGAATCACTCCACAAGATTTCAAAATGATACATAAAGACTACACAGTTACAGCTGCTTTAGGCACAAGTGACGCGTGTTCTCTTTCAGACAGGAAGCTATGGTGATTTACCAAGTACACATCACTAACAATGGATCCATCATATACAGAATCAATACAAATACACCTGGCTTATGGATTAGGATATGACATTGATCAAAACCACACTTAACACTTTCAGAAAGAAGTAGAAAATAGTAGATCTCTGGTGTGTTCCATTTTCCTTGGGAGATTCTTAAAGTGGCCTGGATTCATTTTGTACCTACTGACTCTAAGACTAGGCAAATTTAGACTCATTTACTTATAATTATCATGTTGATTTCAAATATGATTATAAGAACACTTGGTTTGGATTGACACATTTTTGTCAAAGTGGAGACTTTCCTGATTCACAATTGACTCCTGCACTCAAAAGTTAAAGGAGTGATTAAATAATGATACAATGTCTCAAGCCTGGGACTTCTGGAGAGTTAATGAGTAGATGGTGTTTAAGCGGAGGAAAATAACTTGACATAGTAGTAGTAATGTCTATGCTAACGTCATACCCATTAAAAGGAATATCTGAGGAAATTGACGAGATTAACACTTTTGAAGATTATTGGTGAGGTTAGTTTATAGTTGATGACTTCCTCAAACCTGGTTAAAACACAAATCGAATGTCGGTCGGGTTTTTTTTTTGCAGCAAAATTAGTATCCCTAAATCATTGTTAAAATTAACAGATGTTTGTAGATTTAACATACCATTCCAGTTCATCTACCATGGCACTGTTGTACGATTGTGAATGGGGACAAAGGTCACCTGAGGTCACACGGTAATATGATGAGGTCCCAGCATGTGCGTCACAACTCCTAAGGACCATTGGATTCAAGTGTCATGATGAAAATCTGTGCACACATAATGGTGGACAATTAGGTTTAGGGTTAAAGGGGCATTTCAGGATCCACAAACTTGTCTCCGCCAACTTAACAAAAAAAAGTGAGATTCATATCATCTGAACCGTTAGCTCCTTTAGTACATCCATGTGTGCCTAATCTTAGTTGCAAATTCGGTCGTAGGGCTGTATGAAATTACAAACACAGTGCCTATGGGAACCATGGAAACAGCAATTGCTCATAACACAAACACGCAAGGTCGGAATCAACTAAACTGTGAATAAGCTTTCTCGGATATCTAGTGAAAATGAATATAACAGAAGGTGTTGAAATCACAAAATGCACCTTTAACATTTGGGTAAAAAATTTTACCACAGGACACGCACACTACCAATTAACAATCCCTAGGTGTGTTGCTTTGCAGATACACAAAAAAGACCTGACCAGTGTGATATTTCTTAACCACTTCTTGTAATCGTTTTGCACAAATCCCAGGACACCAACCATGATAACCATTATATCTTCATGATGAATTAAAGTTGATCAGACAATATGTTATTCTTAAATGATCTAGCAGCTCGAGGTATATGGTTCAACAGATATCCTGGAGAAAATCCCCCCCCCAAAAAAAATCAGCCTTTTGATTCGACATTTGATTTTGTAGCAAATATTTGCACAAGGTGCCCGTTAGGCCACTATGTCTTAATTTCAAAATTATGAATTTCTGTCCAGTAGATTAGCTTGGATTTTGAATTTGCATGCAAGATTACTATACTCAGGATAACAACAAGGGAGTATGTTATGAGTCCATCCTACAATGCACTAGTTTGGGACATTTCAACCTCATTAAGGTCAGTGATTCCACCAAAATCCTATACTTAACACATATAAACCTTGACTGACACTCCGTCAGCCACAACAGTGCTAGTAACTTAAGTAATTTTTAGCAGATCCTGACATGTCTTGTAGTTCTAAAGTCTTTGATCTTTTTTTTATCATAAGAACTGAGGGTTTTGCACAGTACAGTACAAGCCACATTGCAATTGCATTATGGGATATCTGTGGCTACATTCTTAAATCTTCTTGAACTTTTATCCCTAAGAACTGACGTGCGTTTTGTACCGTTCAGTATAGGCAATTGCAATGCATTGTGGGATTGGGTTTAAACACCCCTGTGACCAACAGTTAGCATGCTATAACTTTTTAAGGTATTAAGTGGGAGGGGAAAGAAAATGAGGCTATGGATCATGGAAATGACCTGTTAAGTCAAGTTTTATTTCATGTTGTAAATTACAGGAAATAATAAGAGAATATTAGTAGCATTAATGCCAAAATTATCTTCTACATTGTAACCAATGGACACAATATAAATGCAACAGGAAAAGAAATGTTATAGCAGGTCTACGATTGACTTTTACATTTGTGTTAGGCCAAGAAAAAAAAAAAACAAGTTGTCTCAGAAGGACCCGTGCGCATTGTACCGAGAGCATCAAGGATGCTGTGGCTTTACTCCAGATTTGTTGGTGTTGAGTTGTTTACAATGAAGGGAAAAACAACTTATAGGTAGGCCTACAAGCAAACAAATGCATTGCTAAATGTTAATTTCCCATTATACTAACGTCCCCTTAACTGCATTTTTGTACACTTTCGAAAATCACGGAGCGGACCCGTCTTGTTTTTAGGGAGAAATTGCCCCTAGATCTAAACAAATAATGCTACCACCTTTTTTGCAGAGTGATAGTCAGGTAATGTAGTCTTGTCCGAAAAGGATGTTAGGGATATAGGCCTATAGCCCGTGAATTTGTTCATTGTTATTAAGGTCCAAACAAAAAATCCCACGTTTGTTCCAGTAGTAGGTAGGTAGTCCAAAAAACCGAAAGTAAAATGCCTACTTTCATTTAATTTAAAAAAAAAAAAAAAATAAGAAGAAGAAACTGAAACGGGTTTCCCCAGAAAATTGCTCAAATCGGCGCTAAATGGCAAGTCAAGACAGTTGCAAATCATACTTGATTGTCCAAATTATTAGTTTATATTATAAACAAAATATTGTTTTGGATCAGCTTGGTAAACTTATCATTTCTGTTTTTGGGTCTAACCAACTTTGATTTTGATAAAAATCAAATCTCCCTCCTCATTAATAAAAGAAAACAACAAAATATGGTAAAATGGCTCCGCAAATAAATGTATTGCTACTAACTGGCAACAAACTTGAATCCCCTGCCGATGCCAATACTCCATTAACCCCACCCATCCTCACCCACTACCGCATTGGATCCTGTATCATCAATTACCTGACTAACCCCACCATCAACCACACTCCACCACCCATGGAATACTGACTTGTCCTGGTCCCACTGATTTCAGTACTCCACCCGGGGAAGCAACGCTACAGCTACCTAATCTAGGTTAAAAAATAATTTTAGGCACAATTTATTAGTCTTAAGGTGGTATATCAGGTTAAACAATAAAATTAGATGACATTGAGGATTAGGCTTGTGTATGGCCCCGGCCAGGGAGATTAATAACAAAATTCACTTAACAGTACTTAAACTGCGTTTTCTAACTTTATTACAACTTTGAAGAAAATGACTTTATTTCCTTTGCATCTCCCATTTTCAATTCCCGACATGCGGAAGCAAAACTACACTCCTACATCAGAATGGTAAGCTTTTAATTAAAAACCCTGATCTATGTTAATGAAGCTTATGGCATTTGTAGTCATTCCATGTCCCCGTCCTGTCAACCACCAATCAACACAAATCAAACCATTTTTTAGGAAACTTCCCACCTGTCAACCACAGATTTCATGAAAAGTATATTCACTGAGCCTGTCAAACTGAAGTAACTTATAAAATTTTGTCAGTACAGAATCTCCTGCAACTTTTGGTCTTTATTTTTTTTTTTTTTCAATTTTTGGCTTTCTTAATAACCTGTACCGGGGGGGGGGTGGGGGGGGGGGGGGGCAATTGAGTTGAGCCAAAAAAATGTGGTCTCCGAACCTGTTGTCATAAAATTCAAAATAGCTGCAATCTCCCTCTATTTCTAGCTACTTTTTGGGGTTTTTTTTTTTTTTTTTTTAAATAATTAAGATTTTTACATGAAAAGTAGGGTCTCTGGAAATGAAATGGTTCTAAATGGGAGTCACTGGGGAACTGAAAAGAGCCTGAAAATGAGGTACTTATAGGCGGTACATAACCATACTTTCTCCCAATTGAAGAACCCAACTTCCTCCCAATGTGAAAACAACCCCCTCCCCCCACCTGTAATTTATTGTTTGCTGTCATCCCACATTTTTAAGTTTTATCTACCACATTTTTTACCATAACCTTAATTTCCAATTCATCACACCACACACAAACACTGCCAAACCACACACAAATGTACACATAGTAGCAACAAAAACAATAGTTCATAAAAATTAGAAGTTGCATTCAAGAGAAAAAGAATCATAATTTTAGTTTGTCATACAAAGAAAACATTCTAATTTTAAGGAGGTAACATACTCCATGTGTGACAAATCTATGTTATTGCACTAATAACCTGTACCATACTAGGTAAATTACTAGGGCATTGCTAGCTATAGAAAGACTGGTGTGACGGGTCCCTGCAGTGACCCTGCTATCTATACCAAAACAACATCCAGGCCAACAAACACTTACACCTGACAGTTACTGACCTTGATGTCCAAAAAATGGTTTCCCTGTTCTACACATGCATGCAAGATCAACCAAACACTACAGTGGAACCAAGAGTAATTGACTAGGCTACAAGAAATGGTTACAGTGTAACCTTTTCTGTTCGTGCGTTTCTTGATAGTTATCCCTGTTTTCTTGCGTCTTAATGTAGGTCCACCAAGGTGGGTGATGTTTTGGGCCCTATAAGACCTTTGCTCACTCCTCCATACACGTTTTGGTTTCATACTGTGTCCGTAAATTGAATAAAGTTTGATGAACATATTAATCTTCATCACCCAGCACTCTGTTATATACTTACTTCTAAGCCAATAAAATTGGATTTATTCAGTCAGCCCAAATTATTGGGCAGCCTATATTGCAAAATATTGGGCGAACCAGTCGACCCAATATTTTCAAACTCATAAGCGATACCAATAAATATTGGGGCAAATCATCCAATTTCATAATATCATGGTGTAGATCCGATATTATCGCTATCGACACCTCAAGCATTATCATGTTTTAAAATTGGTCCTTTAAAGCGGCATTATCTTTTCTTCGTTTTCACACTCTCACTTTGAATTCAGGGGAAAAAATGCAAATTTGCTAGCTGTGAAGGCGATTCAAAAAATTAGTAGTGGTGGAAAAATCCTGCATTTTTGCTTTTGTAGTCCTCGCGCATTTTTCTATTAAAAAAAAGCACATTTCACATTTCTTTTCTTCTGAGAAAACTTGTTTTTTTTGGCCTTACAACAACAAGCTGATTCTTCTCTACATTCTCTATATGGCCTACAAACAAGCTATATTGTACTAAGCCTCATAGCATTGCACTAACAGGAACTTTCAATCCAGCATAGGTATATAGTATATTAAATATGTTGAGTTTGTGTGTGATTCTCCCAAATACTTTATTCAAAGGCTAACTCAGCAGGATTCACAAGGATGAACCCTTCAATTTTCTAACAAATCTGTTGTTTTTTTTTGGCATACCTTAATGCTTTGTGCCACATATTCATCATGTGCTAAAATATTAAGCTAAATTGATGTCCGTCATATATAAAATCACAATCTTTGTATAATTCTGGATCTGGACTGTTTGTTATAATCCAACCTGCAACCTATGAATACTGTTAATACTCATTTTACTACAATCAAAAATGAAAATCTGATTCATCTTTAAACTTTATAATTTCACATATTAGTCCCACTACTTTAATTCTTGGTTGCTATTTTTTTATTAATACACAGGAAAAATTATCTCTTGAAATCTCTGAGTTAGTCCTTTCAAAGTATAGTAAAAAATTTAAAAATAAGGACACCATGCCATTTCCGAAAAAAATAAAAAACTTAAAAAAAGCAAAAATTGTTTAAAAAAAAATATTTGAATTCTTACAAATGTAATAGATCACACAGAAACGAATACCTATCTTTTTGTAATAAGAATGTAAGAGACATGAGGACAGTCTAGTAAGAAGCAACCGCCCCATTTTTTTACCTGTTTTTTTTTTTTTTTGATCTTTGGTATGCTCCAATTGTTATTTTTTTAAATCACGCCTCCTTTATTTAATTAAATGATGATTTAATATTTTCTGTCGTGCACAACCAATCAAAGCATGGTTTTCTATAGGGACAATTCGATAGCTTTAAATTGGTTTTGCATTTTGTTTTTTTGTAGCCTAAAAAATCCTCCTCCTGGTCACTTTTAAGATAATAATTTGAGAGTTTTCTGTTGTGCCGACAAGAAATTGCACTTTGAGAGAAATTCCTATCCTCAAATATCTCCAGTCCCTTTCAATCATAAGCAGCAAATAAATAAGACATGCCATAAGGTGAAAATTTCAGGGCTGTGGTTCTGCAAAACAAGTTGCAGACAAAATGTTAATTGCTGGACAGTCCGCCTGCGCCTATATTTTAATACACTCTCAGAAATGAACGATTACAATCCTTGCCACCAATTCGAACTAAAACCAATCAATATTGCCGCTAGTACTACACACGCAATTCGTCTTGCATTCGCATCTCTGTCGCATAGTGACAGAATGTCTGATTCAACACGCCTCCAAAGTACCGCTTTCAGCATTCCTTTCAAACAACCACCGGGACCTCAGTACAATACGGACCTTGGACAAGAGCGAAGTCATATCACCCTTCAACCCACGATCATGTCAATTGCTTGGTACAGGCTGATCGCAAGGGCAGGAGACTTTGCGTAGGTCTCTGTATTTACACAACCTGTTCCCGGAGAATATACTTGAGGAGAGAGAGGTTTCTGATAATCATTGACGTAGTAAGACTGACCCCTTGCTAGTCATATAAGCCCCGATATATAATGAAGATAGTGTGAAGCATTGGATTTTTTGAAATATTTTTTGTTGCATGCAGATGAACAGATACCATCTGTAAAGTGAATCTTTTATACTTTAACCTTACACCTTTAAACCCTTTGTTGAGTAGGAATGACCCGAGTTGTCAAAATAGTGATTTTCCTGCCAAAAAGTAGTGACTCAAAGTAGGAGACTTGGTAGAGACCAATTCACACTAGTATAAGTTCTGCTACATGATTTAAGCATGAATTCGCAATATTTAGTAATCGTCCCCATCATTGTTGATTCCAGTTATTAATTTCAGCTCCTTTGATAATTTGACCGTCTCAATGATTTCAATATTAACTGAAGTTTGAAATCTCTCACTCACGGACATAATTACACCATAACCTCAATCAATGTCCAACTTAATTCAAAGCAAGCTTGTTCAAGACTGGTCAGTTTTGTTTACTACTGCCGAGGGATTCCAAGAGATGGCCTATATCGTCTGCCTAGCAAACAGAAGGGGATGGCCATACCTCCTAAATCTAGCTTATCGTGTTCAAGGTGCAACGAGTATTTCCACATATCAGATCCCTCAAATCGAAAATACTGATTTTCAACCTTATACAAATAACTTTCCCATCAAAAATATCTCCATCTGAAAAGATTAGATAGAAATGTTCTTTGTACAAAAAATAGTGAAATTTCTAAATTTCGTTAGGAGCAAATACGAAATTCGCCTATGTTTTATATTGAAATGTAAGCAACAAAATCCATTTTTCTATCCTTTTAACATTTCTGTAGCCAATACAAAGTAAGAAATCTTATTGAGTGTCCTAAATCATATGATTACATTATGACACCGTATTTGGGTGCCTCAAATCTCTTGCACTTTAAAATGCCTCTCAAAAATTAACAGAGATGTATGTTCATTCTGAGGATACATATCACACACAACACCTTGTACAGGTGGTGACAACTGTGTACAAAATCCCATAGACGATTTCGATATTGACAGTAATACCAAGCCACCAATTTCGATAAGCTACCTAATAACTCTAATTTAAGCAATTATGGGCGTATGGACAGGGATACCGTAGCTTAAATTTTTATAAGTGCCCATCACGACCGGAGATCGAAAAGCTCTAAATCAATGCAGTATGCTCCACTCTCTGATCGAGTGTTCCCATCCCGATTCTTATGATCCCCCTGATTGGATAATGCTAACAAATACCACATATGAATGTGATCCATCAGGTTACACAATGAATTGTTCAATGAAAACAATCCAGGGACAATTGACCCCACGACGAGTTCCCAGGGGTCCCTTACACAAACTTGTCTTCGGGGCTTGTATGTAAACGGGGACCAATAACTCCAAAATTTCGGGTCGCAATCCCTCGACTACATTTACAGACACAGGGCGTCATGCAGTAAAAAATTGGATAACCTAAATGACTTTTACACCATAACATACTACAGCAATTACAGAATGCAAGTTGTTCGTGCCATCACATTTTGCGATGGGAAAAAGTCATTAAATGTGGAGCCATGGTAATCTAAGTGTCAGAATCAATCACATATATGGATACTCCAAGCAATTGTATAGCCGTGTCGTTATTTCTTTATTAACCTAAATTACTTTTTACATTATAAAATGTGACAGAGGCAAATAAAGGAACTTTTTTTTAATTTATTTTGGACCATTTTCTTTTTTTTTCTTTTTTTTCCCTTTTGGGGCCATTGGGAGCAGATGATTTGTAATTTTTAAAGAAGTCCTTCTGCTTAGATGGAATTTTAATTCATCGAAATCTGTTTTTGTCACATGCTGCCCAAATGGCATCCACCTGCCCAGGGGCGGGGTGCGAGGGTAAAATTATAGGAGAGCAAAACTCATGTGGGGGGGGCACATTACAAGAATTAACTCCTAAAAAATTGCTTAAAAACTCCTGAACTCCTGTTTTCCTGAATTGGGAAACTCTCTGCACAGTTTTCCAATTAAAGGCACTTCCGTGATTTCCAATAAAAAAATTCGATGAAAAAAAAACAAAATCATATACTCATATTTTTTGCAAGTACAACTATCCTACATCCCCTGCAAGGTGATAAGACTGAAGCAACCTAATAAATAAAATCGTATACATGGATTTTTGTCATTCTGTCCATACGGACACTTTGTACAACATGTAATTTGAATGGAGATTCATATCTTTGAACACTGCTGTTAATCTTGTTCTTTTTTCATTTGGAAAAAACAACTAATATGCTAATTTTTACAGACTTATCCTTCACATTTAGGCCAATAAAAATAAATTGTTTGATTGCCCTTTCACCTCCAAAAAAAAAAAATTGGGTCGGATGTTCGTTTTTTTTTTTAGGAAGACATTTTCAAACCTGATTTGTGTACATGTATAGGCCTAGTCTCACTGTACTGTGCTAAAATCGTGATGGCACGAATTGTTTCATTCTCTGCAACATTGTTCCATGGACCATACGTAAATTTCAATTATGGACACTGCAGAATCAACAGAACCAGAAACACCCTTAAATTTCTGCGAAATATATCAGAATATAAGTTCCCAGAAGAAACCGCAGTAACATACGAAAACAGCGTACAAAACCCGCCATGTTGTTTGAATTCTCCGGCCAGTTATACACCATTATTTCAGCGATGAATCAAAACCCCAAATACCATACCTTTTCTTCATTGTAACATATAAAGACAAAGAAAATTCTATTGATTTATTTTTAACTCAAAATATGATTTTATTATTTTCGATGTAATATGTATAGTTTTGTTAACATATTTATTAATCCTGGTTTTTTTTCATCACCGATATTGCACGAACCGTCCATTGAAACCGATGGCTATTTATAGCCCTAGAGCAATCGTGCGATCGCCCATTGAAGAGACTACGACAATTTGACGATATTCCCTAAAAGTCGGAGTACACACGGGGGTCCCAATTTGGTTAAACTTCAGATTACGTACATATTATATCCCTTTGGTAATCAGGGGCAGGTATGAGTTTTGTAAAAATCCGAAGGTTCCAAGGTGTTCAGTGAATCGTGGACGTCAAAAGCTGCTGGGATCCTTTCCAATGGGACAATTTGGATGTGCATACGCCATATCGGTACTGGACATGCGCGGCGAGCCATTTCGCTTCAACTTTCAGATTAATACGCCGCGATGTCAATCTATGCCAGTTTAATGAAAAGTTACTTTTTTTTTAAACCCTTGTATCATAAGACGAGGCTATAATTGACCATTTGTAAAATCTACTCACAACACTCATTTTCTGGACTATATTCCAAGGCAAATTGGGAATTTCCCGAAGCTGAATGGATGATTTCTGGCGATGTGTGTATTTCAAAGTGTGATTTCTTTTCTAAAAAATCCCAACTTTCAAACTGACATGCGACCGATAAAGTCCCCGATAATTTGACCCCGACTGGACCTGAACAGTGTTGACTTATCAGACCACAAATTCTATATTCGGGCTGCCATGGACAAATATGCTACCAACCTGAAGGGATCACAGGTTTTCATCGTTATTAGAACAGCATTTTTGAAAAAGTTATTTCTGTCCAGAAACTCAACTCCTCAAATGAGATTTCCCCTCACAAAACAAAAAAAAACGCATCCCATATTTTCGCTTTTTGGGTCGGTCGGGAAATGGCAATCAACAGTTTTTGTTCTTGGCCTTAGATCTTACTCCTTCAAATTTCACTATTTGACTTTTTCGGAAGATCACTGGTGGTGCCTTGCATATCATCCACCATTGACAAATCAAATACGCCAGATTTATTTTAAGGTACATTTATGTTGATACCAGCACCTTTCTGTTTTATTTTTTGGTTCACTAGATACCCTTGATGAAATTAAATTCACAAAATTTGAGTTGATTCCTATCTTGCAGTTTTGTGTTATGGAGTCATTTGCTTTCTTTCCCCCAGTCCCATGGGCCACTGGCTTGTAATTGTTCTGCTTAACGTTACGCAGAACATATAACACAGTAACATATTTATTTTCTATCCACAATCATCCATATATAAACAAATTAATACATAAAAAATCTAATTGAATACATAAATTGTGGAAGAGTACTGGAACGTAAGCCGAATAAAGGCCTGTTAAGTCCCAGACTCTATTTCAATTAATTTATATTTGAAATGAGTACATTTCTATAATTAAGTTTCCAAAAATGAAGATTTTTTTTTTTTTTTTTTTAATTAAATTTAATTTAACGTTTAAAATAACAAAAACCCCAAGTAAGTATAGATTTACCACTACATTCAAGTTCTGTTAGGTATTGAAAGTCTGAAGGCATTTCTTGGTATAATAATGTGGTTTTGGCATTTGTTACGAACATGTTAATTCAAATGTGGAGGGCAACAGTTGTTGCTCTGCAGTTTGTACAATACTAAGTTTCCACAAATCCATTATTTTTTATTGATTGTATTAACAAATGACGGATTGGATGCACTCTTGATCACTATTGCTCACTACACGCTTTATTTGGTAAATGTGCATTTCTCCCTTCAAGCATTGCATGCACTTTCCCACGTAGTGATACAATATGTAATGTGTGAGAGAAACAGTTGTGTTATAGAGACTCGAAGTCAGTTCAGGAGAAATGCTTACTTTTTATATAAACTAACCAATACTACTTGAACATTTCTTCCCTATACAAACACCTCAATGTGATTTTTCCAGGAAAGGTTTTGGTCACGTGACCCAAAAATTTAAAAAGCATTAACTTGATTTATTTCGGTATCATCGATAGAGATATCAAATGGTTATTTAGTTTATTTGTTTTGTTTTGAGTGCTAAAAAGCATGTTAGTTTTTAGATTAATGAAACTTTATTTGACTTGAACCAGGTGTTTAGTTTACCAAAACCCTTCTTCATAATTGTATTAATGTATAATATCATTATATGATGTAAATGCACTGGTGTCATCTGCATATACTATGAATGACAATTCCTGAGCTGCATTGAATATCTTGACCATGAAGGGGGATGATCCCACGGGCCCTAAAAGAGCCTTGTGGCATAGCCGTGTCAATATATTTTGTTGAAGATTTGTTACTATTGTAATCAACAAACTGTGTTCCGTTTGTGAGTACTTTTTGAACCAATCCAAGACTATACCTCTGAAGGCCATAGGAATAGCTGATACATTTTAGTTAAGAGGATGTCATGATTTATGGTATCAAATGCCTTGGAAAGGCCAAAATAACCCCCGCAGTTGTTTGATTATTATTAGAAGCGTGTGTAATTTTGTGCACAAGGTTTTATACCCATACTTTTCGAGGTGTTTGGGACGGTAGCCAATGGTATCCAAGAATATGTTGTTTTGTGCTAATAAATGAGTGCATTCGTTAAAAACAAGACACTCTAAAATTTTTTGAAAATCCACGAGAACAGAAATTGGCCTATGTGGAATTTCCTTACAGATATGACCAATTTACACATAATATTTAGGTACACATAGATACTAAGCTAACAGTTCAGATGATTAAAAATCTCACCTTTTTTTAGGTAAGGCTGGAGACGAGGTTGTGGATCACGAAATGCACTCTTTAAAGGTTACCCAGCATGCATTTGGTTAAATTTTACACACTCAAAAAATGGTTTAGAGAACTGGAAATTGCATATACAAAACTGGTCAGACCACTGGCACGGTGCTTTGGCTAATATTCACACTATTTCTGATGTGTATTTTATTGTTTATAAATCCGTTATTTAATCAAGAAATATTTTTTTTCTATTACGCAATGCTTTTCCTTTAAACCTATCAGTCGGTCAAAAAAAATTGTTGGCACACTCATATATCTTTAGTAATAAACGAGTCCGGGTCCTTTCCTCTGATCAATGTTAAAGAATGTGATTTTGTTATGTGATTTTAAGACCACCAACATTGATTGGTTGGGAAGAAGAGGGGTTGTTAGGATTGGTTTCAAGTTTAACTTAAAAGTTAGTACTTTTAGTGTGTCTCTATGGTCCAATTTGGCCTTCAATTCATTGAAAAACTTATACAAGGTTTGCCACTAATTAATGACCATGAAATGTAGTTTGGTGGCGATTTGTGTTGAGGTGTGCATTGTTACGTAAAGGTGTTGAATATATGAATGGCCTAAAATGAAGATCTGTTAAAGAATCACGTTCCAATTCTTTGGTAATGATTCCTTGAATTCAATCTACGTAAGGATGATCTGAAGTGGGTCCGCCAAAAACGTGGCCCGTCATATCTGGGAAACAAATTCTTATTCAATGGGTGGGGTTTAAGTAGCACACACGCAACATCATTGGTTGTTGCCCATATCTAATACGAGATATTAGATAGTGCGTTGTCACGCAAAGTGTTTACCGTTCCGGCGCAGTGTTTTTAGGTTATGCGTGCACACCGCTAGAAGGCTTGGTTCATTTTTTTAAAGTGGGTAATAATTTTGCTTATATTACTTGAAATACAAAAATATTTTCGGTGATTAAACTGAACCAAAACTAATAAGAATGAGAATAAAGATATAATTTTGTTGTTTTGCCATCTAATATCGGTCTATTGGGATGTGCATTCCGGCAAGCCCTACACAACCAAATATTTGACTGCCATCAAGATTACACGATATTAAGATAGGCAAAACAACAAATCCTATCTTTTATTCATCAGTGCTTCACCGAGGCAGTCATCCTAGGGGGCAAAATTTCCAAGTCTTCCGCAGAGTGCAAAGTTTGTTCCTGTCCCGGGAATTGCGGCAATTAATGTCTGAATTTGACGAAATGCGGCGTAGCGCCAAAAATAGCCACAAATTACTTTATTTTGCCCCATTAGGTCTGGAATTGTCAAAATTCCCCAAAGAGGGGTGAAAATGCATATTTTGGTCCAATATCGTTCCCGCTTTTTGTCGAGCCAGAGGGGGAAACTTGGCCCCCCGTCGTACGGCCACTGTTTATTATTCTCCATTCAGAGTACGTGATAGTTATTCATGAATCAACTGCACACACACACACAGCTACAATTTATCACTTACATTGATTTTTGACACACAATTGTGTCTGTCAAACGATCTACTGATTGGACAGAGTGAGTGATGCATGCTTGTGCATTTTAGCTATTTGTATTCCTTTAGTAAAAAATACAAGTTTTCTCCATAACACTTATCTGCCATCAAAGGTTTGTAATGGGGTCCAAGGTCACACAAGGTCATTAGAGGTCAATCTGTGTACACCCATATAAGTGTTTTCCAGTGGTTTTTTGTCTGACTGAATATGAAATTATTGATATGGTAAAAGCATGTTTAGTCTCAATAAGTGTAGGATTAACATTTATCACACACCTCCCCAAATTAAAATCCCTATATTCCAATTCTGCTTGCAGAAATTATTTCTGAATTTTCTTTCTTTCTATTTTTCTGCGATTGAGAGCTGGGCCGCAAAATTTGGTTATGTGACGTTTCCAAGTTATACAAGAATCCATTTTCCTGGTGATCTGAATGTACCCAGGATCTTTTAAAATTTGACCCTTTTTGATAAAGATACACTACATTCAAACCCAGTTTCAAGCCAAATCATAGCTTCAAAGAGTTAGGCAAAGACATCTAGAAGCAGAGCTATTTTTTGCACACAGGACCAATCACAGTCCAATTGATCTGTCGATTCATTGTACTATTCCATGATTGGGGGCAATGTTGGTATGGCCAAAATGCATGGTACTTGCACTTGACAGAAAATATAACCAAGGTAGTAGTAAAACAAACACACAAAAAAAAATTGTCCAGAAATCCATGTGCATTGCTGCGTGAAATTTGATTTTAGCACATGGCTCTTCTATACAATCACAATTTCGTATTGGGGAAAATACGAAATAAAGAATATCAGTCAATTTTACAACCAAAAGCTGTAAATACCATAGTGCGGTCTTTGTTAAAACTTAAATTTTGGTACATTTAAGGCCCACACCTTGCAAAAAATATGTCATTTTCCAATTTGCATAATTTAGCCCATTTTGGAAGGTATGAAATTGAGCTTTATTCGGTATTCAAAAACCTGACTGAAGCCTTTGCTAATCTGTAAGACCTCCCCCTTGACCTACCAATCAATGTTAGAGTGGTGTTGAATCACGGTTAGCCAATTCAGGTTTCGAAGTTGTATAGTATAAAATACGATGAGTATAGTGCATGTAGATATGACTGCACTGTGATAAATGAATATGCATTAGCAGGAGTCAACGTGAGCAATTAGCGGTTGTTGCGAGTACTCACGGGACCCACTTATCCATATATTGATTACCAATCAAGTGCAATTATGTTGTGATGCACAGTACAAATTGCATTCGGCACCCCCCCCAAAAAAAAAACTTGTTTAAGCTTCATTTAGCGCAAAACTCTTTGACTAGGGGTTTTTTTTTTAGTCACAAAAAAATAATAATAATTATAAGCATTTAATATAGCGCTCTACAAAGAACACAGCGGATTTTAGGACAATGCCACTTTGAGGCAGCAGCTAATACAGCGATAAATGCCAAACATTCCAACAACAACGAACCGAATCACATACATTAAACTATAGGACAAGGAAGGGGAAGGAAGTCCAGTTTTAGAAGCAGGAGGAGGAAACCGGAGCACCCGGAGAAACCTGCGAGAGAAAGCTTGGACTGGGAAACCAAGTACGGTTAAAGCCTCGTGCCCGACCCGGGGATCGAACCTGGGACCTCAGTGGAGTAAAGCGAGGAAAAAAACGATGCGCTACCCGCCTCCCCCCAAGCTAACCCGCTCCCCAAGCTACCACTCCCAAAAAAGCTGCCGCGCCTCCAAAAAAAGCTATGCGCTACATGGAAATTCTGTTTTCTTTGCATTTGGACCACTTTTTTTCTTTTGCCACTTTAGCTGGCTTCACAGTCAAATTTCCTTTTTTTTTGATGGTAATAAAAATAAAAATCTTATACACTAGGCAGTCACTGGCTTTCACAATTACCTGGCTTTCTTGCCCAGCGGATGATCTCTACCCATGACTTTGAATTCTGCTTTGTTCTGTGCTCAGGTCAGCATCCTTTTGGACCAAATTTGGTGGTCATAGGCATTCTATGGCAAATTGGACCTAAAATTGACCTTTGACCCTTTGGGTCACTCTGAAACCCTGATAACAACGGTTCCAGAATGTCCTCCCCTACCTTCATGCCAAATATCAGCCCATATGTCAAAGCATAACGAAATGCAAGACCAGATAGACAGATCTGTGTTTCCATGACGCGATGGTATAAAATCGAATAGCTAAAAGCCACTACATTGCAAGTACCCTAGCATATGTGTAACAAATGAATGGCAGAATTATTCACAGTCATGCCGTAGAGTTGGGTGGTTTTTCAGGTAGCAGTGCAAAGTCCTGCTGGTCCAATTATTTTAAGACTAAGGACATGGTATATGGGGGCCTACTAGGATTTCATTTACATTTCATAAGCAGCTAGAAACAAAAACTTTTGGGATTGGGATGATAGCACACCCATCACAGTGGATAACTTCTCAGTTCATTGGCAGGTAATGGATGATATGATCCATGGTTTGAGAGTACCATTATATGTACAATGCACAGAGAGCACACACTATGAAGTTACAATATGTCATCAACCAAGGGCACAGTTCATGGGTTGTACTTGTACATGCATTGACATGAACTGATCTTGTGTATTCTAGGTCATTAATATATTATTCAAAACCACTCAGGGGTGGTTTCAAAAATACACTTGTGAAGAAAGCTATGAACTGTGCCACAGGAGGGCTGGTACTTCATTGCCTCATAGTGTCAAGCATGGTTTGAAATTGTTTCCTGTAAGTGAATTTTGTAATCTCGGTGAAATGGACTGTAGTGAAATATTTAGAACTAGTTGATAACAGGGGGCACTCAACTTATGAAATGGATTGGCTGTATAAAGGCTGGCATTTTCAAACCAGTGGGATTCAAAATTAAAGGTTGGCGCATGAGTATGGTGAAATATATATGTGGTTATATTATCTCTCTAATATACAAGGGGGTTTTCTATGATCTCTGGTATTTAAGTACTAACACTCGTAACGATGGTTGTCTTTTTTAAAAGATTATTCTTGGTTAGTAGTAATAGTATAGATGTTAAATCTCTTGAAAACATTTAAAAGGAAGGTGCATGGTAAAATGTGAATTTTTATTGCCTATGCGAGCAGGAAGTGAAATAAACTTTGTTTTTTTTTTCTGTGTTTTTATTTCTTGGCCATCTGTCATCCATTAAAAGCATTTTAAATGCATCACAAAACAATACAAATTTAAGAGCTCTATTTTCTGACAAAAGTTGATAATTCTTAAACACAAACTATAGTTCTATGCACTTTCCACAGCAATCATATGAATTTGCAACAGGATTGACCAATATTAAGGATTCTCTCGGAAATCATAAGAGGATTTCTTCAAAACTACCGGCCATTTCTTAGGAGTCGCCTTCCTCACTCCTGCAGTTTATACAACCCTTGATAGAATTCATAACTCCTGGAGCTCTAAAACCTCTTTGCTACAATGATAGCTTTGTATTACCCCAAAGCCATTTCAACATAATATAAATAGCAGATCAAACTAACCCCAGACATATCCGTCTCTCCTTTTCCCCATAAGCTGTTTCTGAAAGCGATGCCATCATTCCAGAACATCCCATTGAATGTGAGGTGAGTGAGGTGTTATGTTGCTACAGGCAGCGAGGCAGGTGAAAATATTTAGTTTATTAAGGTAAATGACAATGGTCTGCCTCGCTTGGTGACAGAACTATGTATGGCTGTCAAAGTACAACTCGGTATGTTGTTATGGTGGTCTTAAGTCTCAGCTGGTGGACAAGGAGTGAAAGTGGCGCGCACATACACAACATAGGCACACACACACATGCACACCACTGTATACAGGGTGCTTCATAATAGAGAATAAAAGATAGCATATAATATATGTTGTTTTGTCTATCTAATATTTATATAATATTGAATGGCTTTGAGTATGATACAAGAATATATTGCACAAGCTAGAAAAATACTGTACGAGTCAAAGACGAGTACAATATTTTTCTTGCGAGTGCAATATATTCTTGTATCATACTTAGAAAAGCCAGTCAATATTATTATTATTTAAATATCAGGCTGACTCTAACAGACATTGTGTTACAGTTGTTGTAGTCCAAAAGTCTAACATCCAGTAAAAATGCCCGGATGCGATACAATATTAAAACAAATATTGCATCGATCGGGAACTTTTACAATGAGTGTACAATGCAAAAATTTCTTTGTACCACTCGGAAGACTGATATAAAATGAATGTGTCATTATGCATGCGAAAGTAGTGAATGACACGTAAATATTGAGGTGGTATTGCATGCAAAAGACACACAAGGCTTGTAACAAATCACTGGTACATCAAACGCAAAATAAAGCTACATTGCCATCTTAAAAGAATGTAAACACATTTCTGAGAATATGAGATCCTATCATAAAAGTCTGACCATTATAGACTAAAAAAACAACGCAAGCTTGATTTTTGACGAGTTTCTCAAATAAATGGATGCAAAGCACATAAAATGAAAGGTTACATTACAAGTATAGACCTAAATTAGTGGGAAAATTCAATATTTTCTCTCCAACTCACTTTTAAATTGATAAGACGTGTCATACCCCGCCCTCTGATTGTTGCCCCATGGCCAGAAGAAACACATGGGATAGTGTCAACGTGATCAACCCCCATTCTTTGAGTCATAGGGGATCACCTTTGCCAAGGACACTCATGCTGCTAATCAGACTGCAGAACTCCAAAAAACCTTTTGGTGACAGATCTTGGTGGATCACAAAAATGAAACATGTTGCATATATTACCAAACAAAATATTTTGAGAGCTTTAAGTGCAGAAGTACAAGCTCCTCAACCTATCTCCACAAAACAGCTATCTACACACATGGACTATGGAATGCGGGTATATGTTCTGTTGCTTTTGACTGTGCCGAGTGCTTATTTTCAAGTTGCCATGGTTACAGGGGAATTCCTTATAACCAACTACCTCATCTTGAAGGTATCTTTTGAAAATTGGTGAACTGGCTTCAAGTAGTTTTGATCCCTAAGGAGTAGCTGGATTAGATGTTGGTTTTCTCATTTGGAGGAAAAAATGGTTGTTAGGAGCACTTGTCAAAGCATAATGTGAGATTTCAAATATAATTCTTGTGTGTCTGCCAGTCATTTACAATGTCACATTTGAAGTTTCAGTTTAATCAGATTTGATATAGTAAGCGTTATTACAGTACTAGAGAGTTCACCAGTTTCATTAGGATACTGTGTGTAAGCCTCAACCAAACAAACTCAAATGTTTCTCTTAGACTCAAAAGAAAGAATCAGAAAAAACTCTAAACATCCTGATGTGAGTTTATTACATGGAAAGGTTTTCATTCATATTATCAATATAACACAAAAGAGTTTTGCTCACTGGTGCTTTTAGGGTAGCATTTGGTGTTGTAAGTCCCATTCAAATCTGGGTGGGACCACTTCATGGGCATATCCAGTCGAGCGGGTGGTAGCGGAAGGTGTGCATTCGCTGGGTTGTAAAAAAAGAATTTTGTAGGGGAAATGATAGGGTCCTATTGACCAAAATGAGTCAAAATAACGTAAATTTAATGAAAACAATTTTATTGGGCGGGTTGGTCCACAGGGACCACCACGGCTATCGCCTGGACCCCCACCAGGGGCCTAAAGAGAGGCCTCTGGAAAACGATCACACACTCCATTCAGCCATGAGGAGTCAGCTATAGGTGGGAGTTTGCTCACCAGTTTCAATACCAATAGTGTTACTTGGTTTATAGCAAGCTTTCTTTCACAAAGGGACGACTCTCTTTAAATCTTAGAGATCCTGAACTGGATCAGCTATGTATAAAATTCGTGAATGGGAGAAGCAAAAACAGGAGCAGCATAATCATGAAGACCTTAGATGAGAACCTCTGTGCCAGATGCATATTTCTATATAAACATTGAGTAACAGGAGAGGGTGGAAATGATCCAATATAATTGAAAATTGAACGATGAGAACATAAACCTTGAAGGAGATTGTAACTGGTGAGGAAACCGAGGATACACTTTTAAGACCTGCAAATTCAAAAGGCGAAAACCAAAGCCTAAGTTAAAAGGTGACAAGGCCCCACTGGATGACACAGCACCAGTTCCAAGCACTGTTTGTACACAATCTTTTATCACTGACCTGGTATTGTTGCAAAAATTCCAAATTCCTCACTTACTGGAAAGTACTATTGTTCAAAGCTTTTGCCAGAAGTTCTTAAATTCCTACCTCGACCAGTGTGAAGATTATCTTATGAGTTGAGCAGGACAATGTCTCTAATTTCAAACACCAAGGGATATCTTTCAGAGGCTCTCGCCAGGACTTCAAATGTCAATGGATTGCCTGCAATAAACTCCATAATATCTGGAAGTCTAGCCTCGACTAAAGTACAAAATTCAAATTCTTCAAAGCCTGCATGGAAAGCATTCTGTTGTATGGATCAGAAACATGGACCATCAGCAAGAAAATGGAAGATTGTATAAATGAATGCTACACTCGATAATTACGCAGAGTACTCTCTAAATGTAAACAAGTGAAAATTTCACTCCCAAAAAGAGTGAAACTCTTGTAAACCACTCCAAAATGAGTGGTTTGTACTTCGTTTAACTCCTCAAATGAGTGGAAATCCACTCTTTATGGAGTGTTTTTTAATCATTTTGTGTGAAAATTCACTGAAGTGGTCAACATTGTGGTATCAGAAGAAAGCTACTATTTTTCTCATTTACCTGAAAAATCTTAGGGCCAAAGGGTGTTTGGTTTGGAAGTTATGAGCGAAAATGTGCCCCCATTTGGTCAACCAATATTAATTTTACACACTACTCTATAGGGCTTACAAAATAACACAACCAATTTCTTCATGGGAGTACCTTTGAAGTACCTGTTAAGTAGCCACTGAGTTAGCACCCACATGGGTACCACATCGCCAGCTGCAAAAGTGGGGGTAATCATCCACCTAGGTACACACGCAGTAGCTTAACCACTAGTCACCCCATGCAGGAGTACATGCATGGGTACTCCATGCAAATGAGCTTTGAGCTCTGTGTGATTATTTTAGTAATTTTATCCATTATTTAACATTTTTGTCACATATGTTATGTGTTTTTACACAAAATTTCATATATAGTGGTTTTTGGTGATGCTCAACTCAAATGATGTTACTAAGCTTGAAAATGATCAGAAAGTAGTAAACAACAATGGAATGTTTGGTGCCCTCTATGGTCCAAATTGCTACCTGCTAGGCAACCAGTAGGGGAGTACCTGTGAAGGTACTCCCGAGGAGTAGCTGCAGAGGTACTCCACTACTGGTGGCTTACATGGGTACCTTTCAGTCACCTAGCAGGCAACTGCAGAGTACGCTGTAGCTGTAAACACAGCAGTTATGCACCCAGTGGCTTGTGTACTTCGCAAGTACTTATAGTTGTAGGTACTACATCGATGGTGCATCAAGGGGGTACCCTTGGAGTAGAGCTTAGAGTACACATGGAGTAGCTTAAGCTGTGGGTTACACCGTGAGTAGGAATCTTGCTGTGAACTTTTTTTGCAAAATGGATTGAAATATCGGCACGAAACTTTACAGATGGGGTTCTGGGGTGAAGGCCAATCTACTAAGATGAAATCTTTGTATCCTTAAATCAGTCCATCCCCCTTTAACCACAGGTTCTATAGATGTGGTAATAGGTGATGCTATTGCCAAGCAAACAACAAAGAAATGAGATACATAAGACCCATACTATGAAAATCCAGGTTATCAAATGTATCATGGAGTACTCTGGCCGAATTCCTTCAACATACCAGGTGCCAATGTGTCGGCATTAACCTTTAATATTAACTGGTCTACACTTCGTCCCACAATAGGTACGGAATAATGTCAACACTTTTGGGCTCCCAATTGCAGAGGCGATTTACTGCGATGGACGTGTTTTCTGACATGCATGAAGGCTCTGACATAAAGACAACTCAAAAGGGATAAAAGATGCCTTCATATACTTTTTGACAACTCTTTTTCATTGTGGTTCTTTTATTAATTAAAACTGTGATTGATCTATATTCAACATGAAGTACAACTTAGCAAAATTGATTAAACTCACATAAACATCAAAAAAACATTAGAAAATACAAATAAATAACCTAGTTGTTATGAACTGCCTAATTTCACTTTCAAACAAACACTTGGTTCCAAGATGGCTATTTATGATTAGTAACTGCTGGCATCAAGATAGCGTGCAGTGGCATAAAACGACGCACACAGCAACCGGAAACTGACTCCCTAGGTTCTCAATTATTCATGATGTTACGGATATAAAACTTGTACATGTGGACTAACACCTGATCGTTTTGCACGGTGTTACTTTACGCGCTACACATCTGCCGACTAGCCTGAGCGCTGCCGGCAGCTTTTTGTTACTTTCAAATGAGCGAGTCGTAAATGATGATGTTGAGCTAAAGAGCTCACATTCTGAAGTCGTCGTACATGACCTAAGTCTAGTGAAGTTATGGTATTTGATGCGATGATTTCTAATTAATAATGTGCCTGAAGTGGTTCGATTTAAAGAGACCATTAGGACATTTCCAGAAAATAGTGCACTCCAACTTTTTTTTTTTTTTAAAAACTTTGTTGATTTTGTATGAATCAAAATGCTAATTAAATTCACACCTGAGGTGAATAAGCTGAATGAAAACACGTCTTTACGCAATTATCAATAAATGTTATGTAGTATTTCTATAATGCACAACAGAAATTCAGCTGCTTCCCTGTAGGCTGATTATGGAAAGCAGGCAAGTTCAATTTGTGGGTGTTCTATGTACTTTTGTATGTCCATAACACCTCTGCAATGTTCTAGGCTGCTGTTATTCAACAATCAAAATGTAAATCTTGGTAAATTGGTATCCTCAGAAAGTCTACTTGTTCTTTTTTAAAGGTGCAATGAGGTGAGAGATTGTGAGGCACCCAAAATATTGTGTCATAATAGTAATTTCATATTGATTTTTAACACCAATAGATTTCTACCTGTATTTTGGCTACAGAAACTGTCTTTAAAGAGAGAAAAAACATGATTTGATTTGCTTATATTTTCAATATTAAAACATGGCTGAATTTCATAATTGCTCCTACGACATTAGGAAATTTCACAATTTTGTACCAAGGAAACATTTCGCAGCTTAATCCTTCAGATGGGGCTATTTTGGATGAAAAGCTTTACACAGGAGGGAAAAAATCAGTTAATTTTATTTTTTTTTTAGGGACACTGATATGTGAAATGAGGTGTTGAGTATTCACCACATTACACAAGTTAAAGCCTGGAGGGCAGGGCAAGGGACATTTTCCCCAATTTTCTTGAAAAGTAGGAGTAACAGAATTTTCCGTAAATATTGCTTTAGTTTGAGAAATTTACTTATAGTCGTGTTCTCAGTTCAACCTTTTCTCCTTGTACCAGAAACTGGGTTGTTAGGACATTCACACGTCAAAAATTTTGTTAAAGAAAGCAAGGTAACTGTATGCCCACCAAATGTTCAAGCCCTCCTTGCTCGATTGGATAACCACACAGAGGCCTTAAATAACCTATATGAAAACATTATGCTTTGTACTCAAATATTACAGAAAATGTTAAAGTTAGTTAAAATTACACTAGTCACAGGCCAGCAGAAATAAACATTTTGCACCCTCTTAAAACAGTTCCTATAGGTTTATGATTTTTTTTAACACACGAACGCATGCACACCCCTACACACACGTGTGTGCATGAGCACACCACACACAACACACAAATTAAAAAATACTTCTTCCTAAAATTCGAATGAGAGCTCTTCCTAAAATGTTTTTTTTTAGATATTGTTTTGTCACTATCAAAGGCAGAGGTTTCTGCAAGATTTTTTAAAGAGGCATGTTTCATCATTCATTATGATCCAGTTTCTCTCGCCCAAGCTTGCAAATACGTCAAACATTCAACTAAACAAAATTGTCCTATAGTGTCAAATGTTGTCTCCCCTATGATAAGCACAGATTTGCATGTTAAAAATTACACACACAAAAAACAAGAAAATATGCTAAGGATTAAGAGATTTAAAAACAAGATAAGTGGCACCAAGCATTAAAATTACAAAACAGCTGAATCAGAACCTCAGGTGACGAAAAAGAGAAATAAGTTGACGAGAATACATCTAGGAGAAAAGTGTTGTCTCTCCCAACAGTTCTCATGCAACTGATTATCAAAATATGGGATCAGTACTATTTAGGAAACGGAATATGGATAAGCACACGCACGCATGGAGGCTCCGAACAGTGTTACACTAGGGGATTTACCATCTCTCACTTCATAAATTATACAAGTAACAATATATAAATTTCTACAAATGCCTACTTATTGACATCTCAGGAAAGAACCTGGAATAATTAACACTAAACCCTCACACATTGTATCATGGCATCATTCTGTGAATCCTGTCATATTCTGTAACTAAAGTACATGATAAAGGAGATAGAGGTAAAGGGTGGTATTGTATAAGTATGCCAAAATTAGTGTCTCCACCCCTCTGGCACATGATTAGTTGTAGAAGGACCATACCGAGCAAGTTTTATTGGACGAATAAGGAGAAAGAAAAGAAAAGTACCTACTCTGGACAAGTGCACGGAAAATAAAGCCAATGATGACAGGGTACGGGTTTAAGGGGGTACATATAATTACGCCAAGAATAACAATAATACACTGGCTTTATAAAGGCCCTTCATCAAGATCACATCACTGTTGCCTCTTTTATTGACGCTGCCATCAGGAAATCATCACATCACTTTGCTTTCACCTAGGTTGGCAGCTGGCCAAGAGCACAATCCTATCAGCACTAAGATAAAATATTCCCCTAACAGCTACCGAATATCGCGGGTTGCTCGAAGCAAAGCGAGGGAAAGTGCTAGCCAAGTGCAAAAATACACATTGGCCACAGCAGGGCTCGAACACGTAACCTTCAGTATATAGATCTGTGGTCATATCCACTGGACCGCATGTGCCCCTTGCACGAGCCAAAGATCCCAGAAAACAGCTAAGCTATGGAATAAAGCACACAAGGGTAAAAGCTGTCACTGGTTTGACATCACTGCACAGAGGTAGAGACATGGAGTCTACACACAAATGCAGCATGAATTAAGGAACATCATTATAGTCGTTGTATTTGTTTTCGTTTGTCACTTTTTTATGTTCTACCTGGAACTTGGTCTGCTACTTCTAAAAATGTCTGATACCAGACTGAAATTGATGCACTTTAAAGAAAAAGGACTCCTTGTGTATGGCATGCTTGAAAGCAGCATTTTGTTTCTTTGCAGAAACGTTTGTGGTCGTTGTGCACCATAAGCCTTTTGTTGCTGTGCAGAAACCTATGGTTCTTTGACAGAAACTTTTTTGGTTCTTTGCACAAAACTAGGAGTTCTTTGCAGAAAACTTTTAGGTTCTTTGCCACAAACATATGGGTTCTTGGCAGAGAAGAAACTTTTTAGGTTCTTTGCAGAAAACCTATGGGTTCTTTGCAGAAACGTTTTAGGTCTTGACACAAACCTATGGTTCTTTGAAGAAACTGTTTAGGTTCTTTGCACAAACCTATGGGTTTCTTTGCAGAACTTTTTAGGTTTTTCTTTTGCACCAAACCTTTGGGTTCTTTTGCAGAAACGTTTTGAGGTTCTTGCAAAATTTGTTTTATGTAAAACCTTTATAACACTCAGATACCAAGTTGTTTTGAAAGGGGCTTTAGCAAAACAAAGGGATAAACCAAAAGGTATTCTCCATGCTGCCCAGAACCAAAGGACCTCTTTGGTTTTCTCTTGACCTTTTGAAAAATTCTGGAAAACGGACAAAAGGGAAATTTTTATCTTTGAGAGCCTGCAGTTTTTTCTGTTACTACAAACACTTACAACATCATCACAAATTCCTCACTCACGCCACAAACCCCTTACCCACAACCCCTCCAACACGTCACAAAACACACAGTAACAACACACAACAAAACATTTTTAACCAATTTACGATGTTTACCAGAACCTGAATTTACCAACAAGCCTCATGCGAGTGAATACAACCTTTTGGTATTGGAATGAGGGCAGCACTTTCAATTCTCAAGAACACACAAACAACACTTTGCCCCTTATACCAATCATAGATACACTAAAAACATCATTAACAATTTCATGTTTTTATATGATTTTCCACATTTTTCTTCCTGGTCAAGCAAATAAAATTATGGTAGTAGTCTTTAAAACTGGCATGGAAAATTCATTTAACACATGGTAACCAACTAATTTAAAGTGGCAAGAAAGATTTTGAGGCACCAAATATTTTGTTCAAAATATTAATTTCAATATAGATTTAACACTCAATAGATTTTTTTTACTTTTGTATTTGGGTTCAACAAAATGTCTTCAAAAGAGAGAAAAACGCGATTTTGTTTGCTCATATTTCAATATAAAACAAGGCGAATTTCTATTTGCTCCTATACAAAAATTAAGAAATTTCACAATTTTTGTACAAATAAACATATTTTCAGCTTAAATATTCTTTCAGATGGGGATTATTTTTTTTTGATGGAGGATGTTTTACATTAGGAGGGCAAAAATCAATACTTTCAATTTTTTTTATTTGACACCTGATATGTGAAATCTCTCGTGCACCTTTAAATTCATTCAGAATAGCTTTGGGTTTTTGAAGAGGCAATTAAGGTGACATTCAGAGATCTGGTGGTTGCTCATAACTCTTTTAATTAATTGCCCCTGACTCCTCTGAAGACTACAAAAACCATATGTTGACATTCATTTTGCCCTTATATTTTGTTTATATCTATGGTATTTGGGGTTTTTGTCAAAAGGTGGTGCATATTTTTCCACCAAATAAAGGATTAGTTTATTTAAAGTCATAAAATATGTTTATGGCAAAACTAATCAATCCATACATTTCTTATATTAGCGTGTTTTTAACTGTAATTCTTATTTGCTTTACTAATAAAGGTGTATTTTATGATTTTATTGAGGGCGCACACGAATTCAAAATGCATGACAAGTCATCAAAAATTGTCAGTAAGCAATTAAACCAAGCTGTTTAGTATTCTTGTTGAATTTTGGGTGTTTGCCTGTGAAACCTAGTTTTTCTATAAGGTTGTTAAACCAATCAAAAACAATATTAGATAGTGTGTTGTTATCTCAAACATCTCCTCAATTGCCACTAAAGGGGCGGGGGTTGTGTGTGGGGGTGGGTGCGGCGGCATCGCCTTTTGGGACCCCCCCCCTGATTTAACCCGAAGTAGTTACTTTTTGTATATCAGAATAAAGGCCAAGATTTTTTTTCATTGTCACCCTGAAAATTTTTGGAAGCCCTCAAATCCATTTCATCCAAGATAGGGGGTTGACAAAACCGCGGGCCAAATTTTATGGAGAACCATCCATATTAGCCCAGTGTTATGGGCTTTGCCCATTGCATGTCGGGTGGGGTCTCCCATCAAACCGCAAGATCTTTGTTTCCCCACGGTACTTGATATGGCAAATATTGTGGCAAGTTGCCAGCTCTTATACAAGTAGAGAATACAATAGACATAACTTGGAACAAGCAGCACCCCATTTAAAGTTAAAGCAGTACACTGGCACATTTTCAGAAACTAATGAAATTTCTTCATTGATCGCAAATGATAGCTAAGGCCATTGGAAGAATAGAGATATACTTTAAACATATACCCAAAAGCAGAGATGGACATTAATAACAGAGGCTAAAGACCATCCAGGTAAATCGTAGATAACTTTGTTGCCATAACTTTAAATTAAATCACAAATGTGTCCTATACAATAGCCATAGACTCGTACTAATTGATATTAAACCCACATAGGTCACAGACCGTTCAAAAAAGGTGCAGGTTGGGGGGCAATGAGAAATCAAACTGCTGTCGGTGTTTTTTCTTGTGTTTACATGCCATTTTCCGGCCATCTCTTGATTAATAAAAATGGGCTAGTGTGCTGTTTTACCCATAATGCGGCGGGCGGCGGGGGCGCGTGAACGGGGGGTTGGCTTTATATTTCTAGTGGGGCTAATATATATAAAAGCTTTATAACAAACACATGCCAAAAATCAATTTTTTCAATTTCCGTTACCTTTCCACAGCCAAATGGAAACATGAAAAAAAAACAAAGAAGAAAGAAACAGGAGAGAAAAGGAGATAGGGGAGGGGGTAGACGAGAGGATGGGAATGAAAAAAGAAAGGCGAGAGATAAAGGAAAGAAAGCAGTAGTCAGTTCAATTTCTGGCCAGTTTCAGGCAACCTTTTTTTGGTTTTCACGGAAAAGGGTGAAGAGGACCTTTTGCAGCATGGAAAGTTCCCTGATAATATTTCGATTGTTTGTTTCCAAAGCATTTCCCAATGCGGAAATATATTGCTGAAATTAAATTTTGTGTGCAGTGGCAGTGAGTGAGTGCGTATTAATAATGACAACTCAACAAAATTGGTGTCCATAATCGTGTCCCATTAAGATACAAAAATTTATAGATATATCATATTATTTCAATCTCTTTTATAACTTCCATTTCAATATTTCAAATTTACAACAATTATAAAAGATACACATTATACACTGATGAACCAGACCATCACCCCTCCATGTATCAAACAAGATAAACCATTGATTTACCAACAATTACAACATTTACAGAAAAACACAGCTTCAAAAAAAATACTGATAAATTCACTAATTAATATGCACAATCATACATGATGAAAAGTTTATCACCCTCATGTATCAACCAAAAATTTTCAACTTTTCAATACGTGTATTCAATAAATCACAGTCTATAAGACTGCCGGCCAAAGGTACCACAAAAATGACTTGTGACGGCGTTTGTTTGTTACAAGGTCCAACCTAGTGGTTTCATACCACCATGGGATTTACATCAACGTATGGGGTGTTTGCCTTCCTACATTTTTTATTTTAGGAGGCAAAAACGGCCAAAAGGGTCCAATTGGTCCCCAAAAAAAGGTAATTCAAGTCAGTCAAAATGTATTCCTTTTTCAAATAATATAATTTTTAAATTAGTTATTTTTTCGAATTGAAATTTCATTTTTAAGTGAATAAAAATGGAAGCCATTCCAATTTAGAAATTGGTTTGGGGGTCAAAAGCCAAAAAAGTCCAAATTGTCCCAAATATAGGTAATAAGTCGAAATAACATTCATTCTTAAAATGAATCGACTAGATAATTCCATCCACCTTCAAAAGGCGTCATAATTTGTAAAAGTGGGATCAAAATGGGAAGCCATTATAGATTTTGGGGTACAAATATTGGCCCAAAAAGATCAAAATTGTTCCCAAAATGAATACCTCAGAAGTCCCAAAACCTTCGTTCAACAAAAATTTTCAAGGAAACAATTTGCCTGTTATAATTCAAGAAAAACGTCAAAAGTAGCCCCTTTTTTTAAGTTGCTTTGCCATTGTGTTTCAATATTTTTAAAAAAATGAGTGAAAAATGACAAAATAAGGTCAAAATTGGTCCAAAAATGGTTAAATCACTTACACATCCAAGGTGTCATAATAAGTTGATAGAAAGCTTGTTTGGCTTGACAGATTTTTGGGTTTGAAATGGCCAAATCCATTATAATGCCCTGTTTTCAAAGTAGTCATATACAGTTTTTTCTTTTCATAGTGGAAAAGAAGTGCTAGCAGCCTTAACTTCACAATTTCTAAGTCAAGAAGGAAAAATGAGAAAATGCATCCAACAACTGATCAAATCCATTAAAAATGGGTGAAAAAGAAACTTATCACTTTGGGTCCTTCTCTGACATTATGTCTGCCCTTTTTGCACAGTAGGTCAAAAGAAAATATTGCTTTTTTTACATCCCACAGGATATAATTAAGTAAACATGTCAATAGAACTGCTAGCAGTCCCATAGATTTTTGGAGTCGAAATGGGACAAGAGATGGTTATGTCCCCAAAATTTATCAAATTAACCCTGAAATGGGAAACCAATGATAAAACGACTGACTTTTGTCATATTTTTTTATTAATTACCGGCTGTGGAAATCTGTATAGATTTTATTGAATATTAAATAGTTGTAAGGGCCAGGGTTTTTATTTTTCTAGATCCCTTCGGATGGTAGTTTAAATGGGCAATTTACCTGACTTTTATAATCAGCTAAATTTACTTTTTTAATGATTTTATTAAACTACATTCTTAATATTGTAACGTATATTATTTCTTAGGGCAATGCATTAGATAGCTTGAACTTTTTTTTTTTTTTTTTTTTTTTAGAATTGAATTTTAAAAAAAAATCAGATAATCAAAACTATATTTATTCTTTGAAATTAACTAGTCCCACATTCCTGGATGAACAACAAATTAACTAACACCAACCTGTTATACGGCTAGTTAAAAGTCAGTATAATGTTTATACACAGTGATCTATCAAGGGTCCAACGTAGCTGCTCTTGTTTTTAAAGCGGCACTGGCCCAAACTTTTCACAAAATATAAATTTCTTCTTCCATTTGTTTTGAAAAAAAATAAAAAAATTAAAAAAATTAAAAAAATTAAAAATATTTTTATAAAACATAAAAAAAACCATACCCCAAAACAGATAGTGGACATTGATATGAGGAAAGACATCCAGGTTTACTGAGGCCAACTTTTTAAGTTTTTCCATAACTTTAATCACAAATTTGTATATTACATGAATATTTTTGACTCCCGTACTCACTGATTTAAAACACAAAGGTTATAGACCGATCAAACAGTGTGCATAGCCATGGGAAAACATGCAATACGGCGTGCGGTTCCTGTGTTGAGAACGCCATGTTTCGTCGTCTGCGTGAATTTAACGTCCGCCGGCGACGTCTTTAATTATAAATCGTTCTGGTTTCCCCATAAGGAAGCTTATTTGGGCCTTTTAATATCATTTCGGTTGAGGCTTTTTGATATGATAAAAAGCCTTACAACCAAGCAAAAATACGTTTTTTGAAAAATCCTGAGGTCGCACTATTTTTCAATGGGGGTGCCAGTGTCTCTTTAAAATTTTGTACTGAGTTTGATCTAATTTTACAGATGAAAAATTATCCCATCAAGCTTTCCCCGTTTCCTGGGTAGATACACAGGCCCTAGTGTCAGTGGGTGTTTTGCAGCATTAAAATAATGCCAATAGGCCTACACTCATGAGAACTTTCAATAATATATTTTGCTCAACTAGTCGGAGAGATGACATTTTGGACCATTTTTAAACCAAACTGGATTATGGATATGCCGTAAATTGGGCCCAATGACTGTTTCCCATTTCGTGTTATTGCTTTACAAAATGAATCATTCTCCTGTTGAGCATTAAAACCTACAAAATTATAACCCTCAACGTAATTAACATAGTATTGATGCAGTGTACTTTTTTTCATTGTAATTTTGCCATTAAAGCCAAAATTGCGTTCTTTAGTAATTTTTATCATTTGTGCATTCAGAGCACTATGACTAAACCGTAAAAGAGGGCATTAATAATACATTTAACAACTTTTGATTGATTTAATTTTCGTTTCTCCAATGAATGCATTTAATGGCCACTCATTGTTCAACTTTTAATGCACTCTTGGTGACGCGAATTTATGGACCGATAACACATTTTGACATTTAAGAGGCAAAGAAACTAACTTACCCATTTTGGTAACCTTCAAAAAGCCGTCAGGATGGAATATCCAATACCTAAGTTCTGATGAATTTTCCAAGGGATGTATTTTATGGATAAACAATACATCTTAAGGACAAATTTGCTGGCATACATTTAATTTTTTCATCATATTATTTGATGTTTTCGGACCTATTAACCCTAAAACTGAAGATGCTCCCCCCCCCCCCCCCCATTCTTGATTCATTTTTGTTCCTTAGCCCAATGTTACGACAAAATGGGTACATGGGAATACTAGCACTGTATCCACCTAATGATATTCCCTTGAAACACATCTGTTTTCTTATTAAGTATTTTAAGAAAGCGGCCATTATGCCGTGCTTTACCATATTTTGACAATTTTTGTTTACCTTTTTGAATTTTTGACCCAAAAGGGTTCATTGAAATGGCTACAAACTTAATTTAAACTTAATCATTGTCCCTTGGAAAGTAAATGATTAATGTCTCCTTAAAGTTTTTGAGAAAAAGTGTTTTTGTGACTAATTATTAGTTTTTGTGGAACAAATTTTGGAACTTTGTGTTTGTCATTTTTTTTTTTTTGACACTACAAAGTGTCAATTGAAATGGCTAGCACTCTATTCAATGTTAATTTTAGAGTTATATTGGGAATAAAACTGTCATGTTCCCATTAAGATCGTTGAGAAAGGAAGGCATTTATGAACTTCATTTATGATTTTGTACCATTTTTTTGTTTTTTGCTGTTTTTTTGGCCAATTTTCCACAGAATATGTAAATTGGGGGAATGGCTAGCACTCATCGGTCATTTGTTGTTCCCTTGGGATGTACCCCCACATGTTCTATAAAAAATTTTTGAGAAAAGGGCAGCACTATGATTGAACTTTACGCATTTTTTTGGACTATGTTTTGACCTTTTTTGGCCATTTTGACCACAGAATACGTAAATTGGAATGACTAGCACTCACTCCGGTCATTTTGTGTTCCCTTGGGATGTACTCCCACATGTTCTGATGAAATTTTTGAGAAAAAAAAAGTGCAAAGGCAATGATGATTGATTTACCATTTTTGGACTATTTTGACCTTTTTTGGCCATTTTACCCCGACATTACAACAATACATGGCCAACCCCCCCATACGCTATTGTAGTCCCATGAGGATGCGAATGCACATGGCTTGATGTTTGTAACACATTAACGCTGTCAAAATTTTTTCTGAGCACTTTTTGCCTCCATGGCCGGCCGTCCTAAGCAGAACCATACAAACACGAAATCCCTTAAAAAAAAACCAGATAATCATACAAATTTTTTAAACATAAAGGCCAATACAGGTTAAATACATGTGCTCATATATATGTATAATTGAAAATTAAATCACTTGAGCATTATACCCAAACTGATACTGAGTTTAAGCTACTTATACACGTTTTACTAATTAAAACACATTATAATTAATAACACAAATTTTTAAAGTAGCAACATAATTACTCCAATCATCCATGAACACGCTTATAACATTACAATCTTATACTACAGAATTTTAAACTTAATACAACCCGTCTGTTCAAATCACAGACGATTTTGTCCTTATAGTCACCTCTTACGACATGTTAGGGGGGACAATGGGCCCGATTCTAAACCCCAACCCACAAGGGGCCCCTTTTAGTCCGCCTCTTACGACATGCAGGGGAGCACATCAGGCCAATTCTTAACCCTGCACCCGCAGGGGGCCAGACAGACAAACAGACAGACATATTAACAAAAGTGGGATGAATTTAGTATTCTGCCACCACTTAAAATTCGGCACCTCTAACATGCGGTTTATTCCGTTAACGTTGCCGAATTCGTAGCCTGTGGCAGAATACTAAATTCTTTCCACAAAAGTATACCTGTGTGTCTTTCTTTTGCTAAAATAGATACACAAGTCTGAAAATTAGATATAAAAGCGATGATGGAATAAAGTTAATAATATTGAATGAAGTCACGCAAGTACACTGTTGTTGTTCCCAATCTTCCCCAGTCTCAAAGTGGGCCATGTTAAAGGAGAACCTGTATAACAAATAATATTATACCATATATTCAATGCTGGGAAGGTAACAGACTCGCTGTAGATGAGGTGTGGCGATCCCACTACAGCAACATTATATGGTGGAGTCTGGCCCAATCGCTTCGAAAGAGAAATGGGCACTCCGTTCCTGTGTACACAGGTCCGTCCCCTTTACCTTTACCTATACTCTATAAAATAATTATTGACTACATATCGAGTGGTTTCATCGAAAAACGGAATTACATTGACCATAACAATGAATTAAAACCATCTAGTCTGACCATGTGCTATTTAAAAATCCCACTAGTGTATAACGTGTTATGCGATACGGCCGGCACGCTTGCATCATACTCGCCATAGGAAATACACATTATGACAGTATCACATGTGAAGGTGTATGACGCTACTGTGCCGTCTGTATCGCATAACACGTATACATATCCCATATACACTAGCGCGAATTTCAAATAGCGCATGTTCAGACAAAATGTTTTTATTCATTTTTATGGTTAGAATGATTCCCATTAACCATGAAACTACTCAATATGTGTTTAATAATTATTTTTATAGCGTATATTGTATAAGTTAATAGCTTGCGTTTTCACAGGTTCTCCTTTAAGAGCATCCGTATCATCCGATACACACAGCCCTGGAACAGCTTACTACAATAAAAATCCTGACACAACCACAAGCCATTACCAATGACTTGTGGATACGCAAAGCAGCAGCAGCACAGGCAGACTGGCAAACACACACATAAATGATGTACATGCATACACAAACACACACACACATACACACACCCTTACACACAAGCACACATACTAGAATGTTTAACACATGAATTATTCCATTTCATTGAGTCATATCAGTTTACAGCTATCATTTCTCGCCTTGTCAGCATCTGACATTTACTTCCCTAAACTCTCAGAAAGTTTGATATAGATCTTATGCTTATTACTGGTGAACAATCATATATCTGACAAATAAATGACAGAAGATGATGAAAAAATGATAAAAGTAAGCTTACAAAACAAGGGAGGAAGTTGAATTAATGCAATCACAACATGTTCAAATGAGGAACAAAATTAAAAGGACATACCGCAGATGTTTTTCTTTGGTATATAAGCAGGAGATTGGTGACGGAGTCAGCTATCACTCACTCCTAACTAAGCTTACTATCTTGTTAAGAAAATCTTACTGCACTATTGTTTCGTTTCTGAATATTGTAGAATATGTAATGAATAACTTGATTTCTAATTTAAAAAAGAACTTAAATTTTTTCATCATTTTATGGTTTATGAGGCAGTCTAACATCTTGATGGGTAATGCGCTTCGGTATTTAAAGGTGCAACGAGAGATTTTGAGGCACCCAAATATTGTATCATAATAGTAATTTCATATAGATTAGATACTCAATCGATTTCTTACCTTGTATTTGGCTACATAAATGTCTTAAAAGAGAGAAAAAGGTGATTTTGATTTGCATATAAAACATAGGCTGAATTTCGTATTTGCTCCTATACGAAATTAGTAATTTCACAATTTTTGTACCAAAGAAACATTTCTCAGCTTAATCCTTTCAGATGGGGATATTTTTGAAGGGAATCTTTATATTAGGGCAAAAATTAGTACTTTCATTTTTTAGGGAAATCTGATATGTGAAATCTCTTGTTACACCATTAATAAGGCATAAAAAAATTGTTTGTTTGGCGTAACCAGACCGACCCTAAAAAAACCTGCCGACTCAAAAAGTTTTTATGCAATTAGCACAAAATAAAAAAATATTCTGCCGACCAACCATTATTTTCATCCACAATTAAAAAAAAAAAAAAATTTTACCAACACAAAGACAAAAAAAATGACAAAACAAGTAAAATAAAAGATCTTTGCTATGTCATTGAAAAAGCTTTAAATAGTAGCATCTTGTATTCATTTTAGAGTAAAACATTGAGAAGATCTAAAAAAAAAATAAAAAAAAAATTTGACCGACCGACCCTTATATTTTTTCTCCGTTACGCCAAACAAACATTTTTTTTATGCCTAATTATTAACCCCCTGAGGTCCACCAGCCGATTTGATTGGTTATACATCAGGTTATTTGGTGTATCTAGCCAATCAGAAACATGGTAAGAAAAACTTAAAGGTTTGTACAGATGGCATATGCCTATTTTGATTGGTTACTCAAAGCTTATATCATGTTATGTCATGTAATGAGCCAATCACAGATAATGTAAGAAAGGTGCTAGACTTCAGGGAGTTAAATGCTGACTCAGAGGTTTCCAATGATGCCACCTTAAATTTTCCAAAAAAAAAAATAGATTTGAGTATTTCAGGTGAGCTTTAATTCTAGTTCACTATTTTATAAAAGGTCGCTGGTTCTGATTATGTGTATTCATGTTCTTGCATCGATCTTAGAGCCTTGCACTTGCATGCACTCACCACCAAGTACCACGGGAAACAAATTTGTGGTTTAGATGGTAGAAGCAATAATGCAAGTATAGGCATCCTAACATACCCCGCAAGCGATACGACCAAAGGCAATCCAATAAGGACATAATCGGATATTTTGGTTAATACTCTCCGTACGGACACTCCGTACGAACACTTAAACAAATGGAGATTCGTGTGTTTGAACACTGCTGTTTTCTTCCTTTTGTGTGAATTTATTCATACAATTCATACAAGAATTCTTCAGACTTATCCTTCACTTTTAACACTTTCCAAGGTCTTTGGGCTACTTCTAGCCCATATTTGCTTCAGTGGTTTCATTGTTTTAGTGCAGTGAAGCTGAACCATTGCTAACAGCTACAAGCAATTCTGGCCAGAACCTGCCCTTGATTACAAGACATGATGACTTGCCTCTAGGCTGTTTTTTCAATGAAATTGTAACCAGATACCATCATCTGGTCTGCCCACAAAAGTGTGCTGGATGCATGTCACGTCACAACAGGCAAATCTTTACTGCAAAAATTCTTGGTGTAAAAGGCCTCAGGAAACTAGCCTGAGCAAAACTATTCCTGCAAATTTCAAATATTTTGACTCTTTTGAGTGGGATCAACTGATAATGTCTTTAAACAAACAGTTGTTTTGTCTTGATCTTGGGAAAGAAATGGATTTGAAAGCTGAAATTTCATCTGATATCAAAATTGATAACACTTCCTGCTAAGTCACGGGGTCCCAAAGATGCTCGGAACAAGCACCTTTAATGCAAAAAAAAAATGATATTTCAAGTCTCTGAATCTGCCTTTAATAACATAATCCAAGTCATAAATAAACCTTAAAAGGAGTCAAATGCAGCAATGCTACAGAAACAGCAGTGGCAGCCCATTGCAGATCGCCATCCGCTTTGCGCACTTATAGCCTACGGCATGCTTGAGTGACAACATTGGATCAGTACCTTTGATGCCTATGACAAGACATTGCTAGATAACAGATGCATAGAGGTTAGCATGATCAGTATCATCCTTTCTTGCCTCGCAGCATCTCAAAAAGCTCTCTTTTTTTCTTCTGTGGGGTTGACTCTATGTCTTCACATAAATGACGTGAGGGGGGGCCAGCCGGTGTTAGTGAACTTTCCGACTGTTCCGGACTTTGGACGCAGACCAATTCTTAAGAGTTATCAATTATTCAAAGCAATGCATGGTTCAGTTGTTGCTGGTTAATGTTGGTGACGAGTATGGGCAACCATGTTAGGTATGAAAAAATACACAATTTTCTCAAGTGCAAAGTTCTAACTTATGCTGCCGAATGTTAACTTGGCACAAATAGTTGTTGCTAACATTTTAACCTTCATGAATCCTATGCATTTTCCGTAGTAAATAAAATTAAAAACCGATTGCTCAATTTTCAATCAAGAGGTATCATTACATGGACATGTATGACAAAAATGTGCTAGTACACAAATATATGAATAAATAAAATTAAATAAATAATGGACTACGAACTATTCAGAGCGGAAGGGCCAGGGAATATCATTCATCAGCTATTCAGGTCCGTTAAGTGGCGGGGGGGGGGTGGGTTGCAGGGCTGCAGGGGGCGGTCACACCACACATTCCAAAAAAAGGGGCAAAAGGTCCACTTTTTGCTGAGTTTAATAAACGGTCCAAAATTTAGAACAATTTTTTGACAAGAAACTCCAAAAGGAACTGGAATTGTCACTATGAGTATCGTAAAAATATGCTAATCCACCAAGGACACAGTTCAGTGGTGTACGTATACATTGACATGCACTGTACCTGTGTGATCTGACGGTATAAATATCATTACCCAAAAATCAGGGGTGTATTTTCTAAATACATAGTGAATGGATTTGGGGGAAGGTACGAACTGTGCCAGGGGAACTGAGATTTACTAGCTCATAGTTGTGGCTCTCCCCCAACTGCATAGTCTTGTTCAAGAAGCTCGGCTATGTCCCCTTTCGAGGGTTACATCCCCCGTGTATGAATGATCAGTGGTATTGACCTAGGAAGGTGCTAGTATTGACCCCCCCCCCCCGCGTAGTCTATGTAAACCCAAGCTCGAACACATCGTAGCCCGGATAACGACCCCCAATTATGGAGGTGTCCAGTCAGTAGTTACCTCGGGACGATGGACACTGGATATAGGAAAGCCTAAGCCATGTCCGGGCCCCATGTAACTTGTACACAGGTCACAGTATATAGAAAAAGGTCAGAATCTATTTACCATAACTTCCATTTTATATTAACGAATCACTCCCGTTTATAAACGAATACTACCGTTCGCACTGTCAACACTGCTACCCGAATCTCCTCCCACATTAGAAATGGCTAAATACAGGAATCGACCACTGCGAGGCGAAGCCGGCGTCTTGTTATTTGTAGATTTTAAACAACTTGAGGGCCGAGCCCAATTATGCAAAAGAGAACGTAGCTTGTACTCTTGGATAAACGAAGTCACTTACGCTGGGCAATAATGAGTATAGCCGGAGCAATGAACGGTGTCTGGTTGACTGGTCAGGTACAGTTTATTTTGAGGGTTCATGTACGAAGGTTCACGCTTGTTTTTCATGAATACATAATTAATATGATCCCCTAGTCATTGAATCGTATCTTTGATTGGCCATTAAAACTTGAATAATTCATCGTCGACCGTATATGGAAAAACAAACCCCCGCCGAAGACTTTGCCAGAAATTCGGAAAAAAATTTACAAACTGTTCAAGAAGCTTTGTGAGCAGGAAAATTCGTATGCACGTGCAGTTCACTCATCTTTTCAATTGCGGGTTTTGGTTTTTTTTTTTTTTTTTTTTTTTTTTACCGGAATACAATGAAGGACTGTCGCACTGCATGGCATGTGGGTTGGTGGGATTCTCAGCCGAGTTTGAATTTTAATAACAGTAAAGGCTATGATTTAAACAGTTGCTACTGAAATACTTCAAAGCGAGCGTCTTGAAAAACCAAGACTACCAACTGCATGACAGCCCTCTTTGTGCACCAACACTGCTCAAAACCACTTTAGAGAAACCCCTTAAAGACATACGTACTATCAGTGATCGACCTGAAAGAGTCAAAAATTATTCAAAAAAATTGCAGATGTAACAAGTGAAGGCTAAGTCTGTGCATTTCCATGTTAGTTCTTCCACTTGAAAAATGGGCAGGAAACGGAAAAAAAGGAAGTGTCAATGCTGTGAATCTCCATTCAATACGTGTGTATAGTAGTAAGTGTCTGTACGGAGACGTAATGACCCTACAATATCATTTTTCCTTATTTGGATTCTTTCGGCCTTATAAAGTGTCGGGTATGTTGGGATACCGATTACTCGATGACTTTTCCATTTATGTGATTTTTTCAAATCACTGATAGTGCCTTTAAATTTCAGCAAGAGTATAAGCATTTTGATGCAATTCTTTTTGTCAATGATGCAGAAGTGGAAGCATCTTTTCTCGGCTGAAATGGTTCACCAAAGTGGTTTTCACTCTGTACTCAGGATTCCAAACAAATATGCCACTAAATTTGTGGAATAAAAAATGTAAATGAAAAAGTGTTAAAAATAGGATTTCTGTGGTGCCTAAGGGGGATCCTAGGGACCCAAGATTTGTTTTCCGCATTTTTTGCTACTTTTCCGTGAGATAAATTGAGTATTTTTTGTAATTGTCAGACATTTGAATACGCATCTTTTGACACCAAAAGTATTAAAATCCGCCCAGCCGTTAATTAGCTAATTAGCTTGGGTCCCTAGGACCCCCCTTTTTCCAAAACTGATGCATTGAGGGCTACACTCAATACACCCACCCTCTGGTCTGGTTGCCTTCCAAGATTGGACTCTCTCTATATAGAATTAGGATCTAGTATTATTTCCACCTTTAATCAGTTTTTATGTTGTAAAATTTAAGTTGCATTATTTTTCTAGAACTGGGATACCAACTGTGGCCGAAAATTCACCATGGTGTCCGGTAATTTGTTTACACACACAATGCATTTCTGTTTTGAGAGCTAATTCAATTTAAATGGGGAAATTTCTAAATAAATTATAGCCAAGTCCTTCACCCTTACAGCCATACAAGCCAAATACCTTAGCCATAATAACGCTAAAATAATATGACTTTGTTTGTATTGACTTGTTCTAAAAATAAGTGAGGGAATTGGGTTTGGAAGGATAACAGAATTAAAGATAATGGGGAAAAAGATGAAAACAATGAAATGAAAAGGAGTAATACAAACACTACAAGAGGGGAAAAGTCACTTGAAAGAAGGAATAGAGAAAGAAAAGAAAACAACAAACCAATTTTTTGGTGCCATATTAGTGATTTTTTGTCTCCATCAAAATAATTTTCTTCATCTTTATAGTTATCATAAATTCTGACCTATTTAATGTGACAGGAGGAGATTTTTTGAGGTGATACAAGTTCTCTCAACTTGCACTGGATCGGTTATAGACCACCTACAAGAACATTTCGAAGGTTTATTAGACAAACAAGTACAAAAGCAAATCGCAAATCTTGTTTTGAACTTGCCTGTTATCGTAATTGTCCCTATAGAAAACCATGCTTTGATTTTCTGTGGTGCACGACAGAAAATACTAATCGTCATCTTATTATTACATAAAAAGATGGCGTATTTGGCTTATTCACTTCAGATGTGTTCTAATACACTGGTAAGCATTTCAAATATGCAAAAAAAAACAGTGTTGAAAAAGTGAGAGCACTTCTTTCTAGAAATGTTCTAGTGTCTCTTTAACCTTCACACCCCTCAAAAAACATTTGGCAAAAAGCTATAGGCCTATGTGCTGGGGTTTGTAGTTGTTGTTTCTGCCAAAATGTTAAGTGCTATGCAGGACCTTTATTGGGGGGGGGGGCATTCCTCCATGTAATATTGCATGAGCCTAGTCTAGCATTAAGACATCAATTATGGAATATATGCCTGATGGAATAAAGCTCTATAATCCCTCATGAAGTCTGACACACGACCAGCATAACCCTTTCTCCCCTTCCTTTTTGCCGGGCATTTTTTTGAGTACGTCACAACAAAATGGCTAATTACATTATACCCTTTGACAAATACTTTGTATCACTTGCTTGATTCTGTTATAAAACCAAATAAAGCACACCCATAACACAGTAGGTTCACCGGGATAATGAAATATGCCACCAAAATTTTATTATGGTTTTTTTTTTGCTGAACCTATAAAGCCTAACAAATGTACCAGTCATGCGATGCGGTATAGCAAATCTGATTCACAGATCTATATATGTAGGTATGTTGAGATAATTTTTTTTAGGGGAGGAAGGGCGACTGGAATTTGTATGCATAGTATCTTGATGTGCTGTGCATGACGAATGCATTAAATAATTGAAGTATCCCAAATAGAATTGTTGATTATATGGGGCTAATTAAAGACATGGTTCAAAATACAGACAAAATAATATGCATTAAATGCTGGCAAAACAACAATGTCACTTAATTCAAGTAAGTGTACCGAACAGAGAATGATCTTAAGTGGCAATAACAGTTATGACCTTAGCACCAGCACCAAATGAACATTGCCACATGGTTTATGGAATTCAATTAAATTAATTTTTGTTGAAATCCAATTTAATTATGTAATTACCTCAAGCTTTACATTTTTGCAAATTTATGGGTTTTAAAAAACACATTTCCTTGGGGATTTAAGCCCAAAACAAAACATGCAAAACCAAACCAAATCAAATAAAACCAAGACAAACAAAAATTCTGTAGCATGAGTGTTTGGGTTAGGGAAAGTTTTAGCTTGTATTTACATCTCTAACCTTTTAAGAACTGGCCGATCTAAGGTTTCCTTGCAGAAGTGGGGCTACCTGGAAGCGATAGGACACTACCTGTGTTGTGGATAGCACCACAGACAGGAAACATCTCTTGGGTCTCCCATTGAATGGAGCAACAATGCACAAAACAAGAACATTGCGGAATTCAGTGAAGCAGCAGATGTTGCACTCATCTCTGGCTGGATCATTATGTGAGAACCTCAGTGTTTGGACACGATAAGAAGAAAGATAGACCTTTTAATATGAGGCACGATTCTGTGCTGAAGTCTATGGCATTCCAATAACATTTTAAATGCCTTCTTCAATCCCCTTTTGTAGTCGCTACATCTCTGATCTGATATCCTTGCTCTGATTTGAATTGGATAACAAATTGATTCTGAGAAACCAGTTCAATGGCAGATATTCCATGAGGTTGTATTCAAGAAAAAAAATCACCATTAACTACTCCAAATATACTCAAATACACATTTTATGATATTCAAATATTCAAACAAAAATCTGACATCAGTACTTTATTTTATCACAGGGGGGTAGCACTTCAAAGTGTAAGAGCTCTTATCACTTCCCAACAACTGACATTTTACTATTGTTAACTAAAACGTCTGTTTATCAAAGTATTTTCAGTTGACATTTCTCCCCTCTGTGAAGTAGCCGACAGTATCGCTGCCACCATCTCGCTCAGTGGCAGTAAATGTCATCGCTAAGATCTGCACGGCCAATCACAATGCCCTTTTGCGATGGTGACTCGCGAGTTTGTCCTCGCGATAGCGATCTTTTTGATTGAAGGATGTGATTTAATTACTTGATTCCACTTACGGCATGTTTTATTAATAGGGATTGTATAAGTGAAACACACGCGGGCAATTGCTATTGTATATTTTGCTTGAATTCTACACACGATTATGGAGGATATAATTAAAGCTGACAGCTATTGGTATTAATAAGAAAATGGTCCGTCTGAGAAACCGTGGGTAAAATAATTTGGCTTGTGTGAAAATACATAATTTTGACCATAAACATTACATCTTTTTGTTAAAAAAAGAAAAACACTTGCTCTTCGTATGTACAGAAGAGTTTTTAGCAGACACATGGGAAATATAATTTTTTCTGATTGTCTGCATGGAAAATTCTGAAATTAAAAGCTTTAAAATGATATATTACATGTCATAATTGTCCATGAAAAATCAATATATCCCTTGGAACTTTTCTTTGTTTTCTATTGATTTGTGAGGCCTCATGACAGGGTGTAATTATTGATTTTTTAAACCAGGTTAACCAAGGCCATATAAAGCTTGGGTGCAGGGGTTAGAGGGGATTAAGATGCTCAAGCATTGTAATGGTCTTAGTAAACACAGTCAAATCAATCAATAATCAGACCCTGTCATGAGGCCTATTTGTGGCAGGTGCATTGAGCTATAACACCATAAGTGTTCTGCGACTTTGTCCAGGTTTCGTGGAGCAGGTCACATATACTTGATTTTACGATTTGAAATTTTAAGTATTTATTAGTTCTCATGAAGACAATGGAGACTGGAGCTGACTCCTCATGGGCTGAATGGCGATGCCTCAACAGATTGAGAACCAGAATTGGCTGATCTAAGGTTTCCTTGCAGAAGTGGGGCAGATCAGGACATTACCTGTGGTTGTGGGACAGAATCACAGACAATGGAACATCTCTTGGTCTGCACACTGTTGGAGCAATAATGCAGAGAAAAGGACCTTGCAAGTTGCAGAATTCAGTGAAGCAGCCAGACATTGTACCCATTTCTGGCTGGATCATATTTTTGAGAACCCTGTGTTTGGACACGATAAGAAGAAGGAGGTAGTTAGACAATGATGACTTTTTATTTATCTTTCCCTGCTTAACGATTCAAATCCAGTCAATTAGCATACATTTTTTTCTCAACAGTTGCATGTGCCGGCCAGCTCCAAGGAAAAGATGAATAGAATCACAGAAAATATGCTATTATGCCTCGAGTTCACAATCAGGCTGTAAGTGACATTTTAAATAAAAAGGCGTGGAATCTCTTTGAGGGTAACTACAACATGTATATTTCTAGCTATTTATTGACACCATCCTGTGACCTATTTACAAAAAAATCTGAGGATCGATGATAGGTTTACATGTACACTGGTGTGCACATCTTTGGGGAGGGTTTGAAAGTAAACAAGCATGTTAATGTTAAAGGGATATAGGATATTCAGTCATCAGAAGTTGTGGACATACATTTCAAAGACTGATTTCCGCACATGATTTTTGACAAATCCGCGTTTTTCTGCTCACCGATAAATCGGTATTTAAGCACAGAAAATGTGTAGAATCCATGTAATTACAAGCCTAAAGGGTCCTGGTAGACAACCATAACCAAGTTACAAAAGTGTAAATATTTAAATCGATCATGTTGATCAAAAAATAAAAAAGTCACCTAAACTATAATTCCCTACCAGACCCCTTTTAAAATGATGCGTAAAAGAAAACCCAAATATGCCGCAAACGTGTCAAACATAAATGCACAGCCCATTGATCTAATTAACAAAACAACACTGTCTAGCCAGTTGTACGGCAATTTTGTGTTCTTTCCAGATTTAGTATTTACAATAAGGCCAAAAAAACAAACAAGTCTGTCTCAGAAGAAATGTGAAAAAAATGCAAATGCGAGATTTTGTTTTTAAAAGATTATTGCATTTTTAACCCACTTTTTTCATTTTTTCGGCCGGATTTTCATTTAAAAAAATTTTTTTTTTTGCATCTCAAGTAAGTAAAAACCTAAAAAATTATGCAGTCAAAGACCAATTTTAAACAAAATGCATGCGGTCTTCTGAGACAAACCAAACAACATTTGTTGCTGGCGGACTCTACACAGGAGTCATGAGGTGAATTCCAGATTGGTGTTATTTTGTTCTCAAATCCATTTTATTCCTAAGATTAGGCAAAAGACTGCCATTTTAATGGTTAGCCATCAATATTAGCACAATATTGAATAGGGCTTTGAAACATGCATTATTGCTTCTACCATCAAAACTGCAAGTTTGTTTCCCATGGTACTTGATGGGGCATACATGCAAGTGTCAGGCTCTCATATCAAGTAGAAGACACAATAAACATAAATCTTAACCAGCACCTTTAACTGTACAAACACTACAAATGAATAAAATGGCTATTACAATTTAATTCCATATTTGATAACCAATTATTGATTAAGTGTATAATATGAGATAATAATATGGCTATAATGACATCCTATAAATACTTTGTACTATAAATTGTTATTGGATAACACCAAGTCAAGCTTTATGAAAAAAAGAACCTGTTCAGCATAACACAGCAATGGATACTAGTATTTAAAGAGACATGAGGACATTTCCAGAAAGAAGTGCCCCCAATTTTTTTCAACTTGTTTTTTTTTTCATATTTGTAATGCTTACCAATGTATTAGATTACACCTGAAGTTAGTAAGCTGAATATGCCATTGTTATGAAATAAGATCATTAAGATGATGAGTTATTATTTTCTGTTGTGCATGACAGAAATTCAAAGCATGGTTTCCTATAGGGATGATTACGATAGCAAGCAAGTTCAAAACAAGGTTTGCAGTTTTCTTTTGTACTTGTTTGTCCAATAAACCATTGAAACGTTCTTGGTAGGTGTTCTACAACCAATCAAGTACAAATTGAGAGAAACTTGTATCCTCAAAAAAATGTCCTATTCTTACAAAGAAAATTTAACCATTTATGCCTAAAATCCACACCCCACCATTATCTATATTCATCCCCGCCCCACCATTTTCTATATTCACACTCACTCCCACCTTTTGCATCCACGCCCACATTGACCTTTATTGGTTTTGGCCATTTGGGGTAATTTGTGCATGGTTTATATGGTTCCAAATGTATTGAATTTGACTGAAAAGGAACTGTTATTGCCAAGATATATTAGCAGTGATTAGGTAATGTTATTACTTGTCAATAATTCCTGATTTTTTTTCTAGAAACACTAGAATGCCAATTTTAATAATTATTTATAGAAAGAACTACGCCTTCAATCTTAACACAAAATAGTGTTATATGGAAAAGAATCATTTAGAAAATTCTCTTGTTAGATTTTGATGTTAAAGCATTTCACTTTAAGTTAAGTGTTTTTATTTGTCTCAAAAATGAAAATTAAAAAACACATTTTCAAAATTTCTCAAAATTAAACACTTTATTAACAAAATCTAATAAAAGAATTTAATATTTTGGTTAAAAACTACTTCTAAAATTTTGGATACCACAGGGCCATCCCTCTTGGCTAGAAATAATTAATACTCCAATTTAAAAAAAAATAAAAAACATAATAAAACTAGCCACTTGAAATTTTGTAAAGATGTGCACTGTAGAATTTTCTTTATATGAACCAATTTTGAAATGAATTGGTAGAGCAAATCTGATTTTATAGTGATTTTTCTACAAGAGCATAATAGCCTATAATTCTACCTTAAAGGGTAATAAATTTCTATTTTACTTTAATCTGAGGGTGCATTTTCACATTATGCACAAAATGTGTGTATCACATTGATCCACAGCCCATTGTGTTGCTCTTTCTGACTGCATATGGACAGAAGTTACAGACTGACTTACTGGAAGAAAAGACTGAAATTGATGAAAGATTATCCAGATTAGACATGTGTATAATACTTAGAGCAAGACCAACATTTCAATTCATATCAAAATCTCATTCTTTTTAAAAGTCAGTTGCAAAACATGAATTGCCCCTTTAACACTTGGCCGAGATATGATCAAAAGAAAAAGAAAGCATTACATGTTAAGGTGGAAAACTCCATTAGAAGGCTAAAATTATTTGTTTTTTGAAATTATAACTATGAGAAAGAGTTAAATTTCACCTTTCATTTACTTTTTGTTTGAAAAAAATCCGAGTTAGGGTTCAAAAGTTACACAAGATTTAAATTGGTAAGCGGAAGCAATTAGAGTACTTGAAAAACAATAAAAAACATAAGAAATTGATTCTTATGTATTTTATTGTTTTTCAAAAGGCGATATTTAATAAATTGCCATTAAAAAATTGGTACTCTCAAACCATAGCAGTTTTTCTGAAAACTTAAGTGCCAATTATTGCTAAGATTAAGTAAGTTTATTTTATGATCCTTAAAAAAGTTGTAGTGTACCTAATTTGCATAAAATTAATTAAAATAGTGTTCTAGACTTTTAAGTGCGATTTCTTCGTTTCAAATGTTTTTAGTGATTTTGCAAACGAAAAACAAGATTTACATATATGTTAACTTGCTTCAAAAAACATAAAATTTACCATGTAGATAGTACTTAAGTTGCTCTATGACCTAAACCTAAAAATAATTAAATATATTTTAGCAAAGTTGATAAATTAGCTATGCACATATTATTAGGCACTTTTCCCCCAAATCTTTCACAATTTACCGTTATTTTACCAAATTTTTGCATTTTGATGTTAATAAATCAGTGTTTTATTAGGTTTAGGTCATGGAGTATGTCAAGAGCTTTAATTTGATGTATTAACCACATGTCTAGGGTATATGGTTCTTGAGATATTGTGTTTCCCAAAACTACATAAAAATGCAAATTAGCATGTTTGGCATTTGGTTACCATGGCAACGGTATCAAAACTGATGCCAAATTTTAAGTTAGTCTGGTCCATACTTCTGATATTTTATACTGAATTTGGCCTCAATTATTTAGTTAACAGTCTATGCAAATGGTGTTTTCCACCTTAACTCTTTTACACCACCCTCATAAGTTTAACAAAACATAAAAGCAATTAAAAAGTATATTCTTACAAATTTCCTTAAAGTTTAGTTTCAGGCATTTCCCAAAATCAATGCAGCTTTATGAGAAACACTAGAAATAAAAAAAGAAGAAGAATTTAATGTGTCCATCATTTACACTGAGCTCTAGTATTAAGTTTTAAAGATGACTTAGTCTGAAAATAGTGTTCTCATGTGGGAGTACTTTTAAGAAGTTCAACCACGGGAGATTAATCAAAAAGATGAAATCTATGACATAATTCACCGCATAAATTTAGTTACAGACGTACAATTAACAACCAAGTCTAAATATATCCCCTGATTATGATCTGTCAGGGATATCCTACATTTACAACAGGGAATTTACGAGTCTGGAAATAATATCCTCCGTTTAGGACGAGAGAAGCATCTGACACTACCGCGTACTCCTGAGACCCGGCAACAAGATGGATTGATCAGCGATTGGGGGATTTTCAAGATGCAATCTGACAGGTTGGAGGTGATCTACCCCGGTCTCTTGGTGCTTGTTTAACTGTTTCTTGTAAGTAGATACAAGGACAGAATTCAATGAACCAAAATTATTACATAGTCAGTTTCCTTTTTTATTTTGTGTGGGATAGAAATAGTGAGCGAGTCATTGTGTAAAGCATGTTTATAGGAGGAAGTAGTTTTCTGCAAAGGAGCATGTAAGACAAAGCTTATCCAAAGATTCAACATCTGTCTTGCATGGCTAGAAAGTGTTTTGAAAAAGATTGAAGTTAAAATTGAAGTCTGCACCAAGTTTTGTGTAATAAGTTATTTTTAAGATGCAAATCGATAAAAAAAGACTGTGAGACTTTCTCCTGAGTAATTACAGTAATAACTTTTAACCCCACTCCCACAGGGATATTTCAACTAGAAGTAATAGTTTAAAGGTCCATGGCCCGATCACTAATAGCCTCGTCCCCAGTACCCCAGATTTTACCGGATGTGGTCAAAATTTTGGTATCTGAAGAAAGCAACTATTTTCTTATTTACCCTTTGAAATCTTAGGACTAATGAATATTTGGTTTGGAAGTTATGAGCGAAAATGTGGCCCAATTTGGTCAACCAATATTAATTTTGCACAGTACTCTTTTAGGCTTATAAAATCATGTTTTTAGCTCTCACATCAAAACGGATAGAAACATCACCGTGAAATTTTGAAAACTTGAAAATACTTAAAGCCGCACTGGCACATTTTCAGAAAATATGAAATTTCTTCAATTTGCTCGTAAATGATAGTCTAAGCCATTGGAAGAATAGAGAGATATTTTACACATAAAAACAACATACCCCAAAACAGATAGGGACATTAATAAGAGGCTAATTTAACATCCAGGAAATTTGTGGGATAACTTAAGTTTGCTGTAACTTTAATCAACAAATGTGACCATTACATGAATATCAAAGACTTCTACTCATTAATATTAAACCCACAGAGGCCACAGACTGGTCAAACAAGGTGCATGCCGTGAGAATCAACTCTAGCATGTGTTTTCCTGTGTGACATGCCATTTCCGCATCCTCTGCTGAATTAATGTCCCCGGCGACATTAATTATAAGATCGTTCTGTTTACCCATAATAAGTGCGCTGATTTGGGCTTAATAATTTCAGGTGAGGGCTAATGAATATAAAAGCTTTACAACCATGCAAAAATATCAATTTTGAAAAATCTAGAGGGTGCACTATTTTTCAAATGTGCCAGTGTTTCTTTAAATCAGGTCACCTCCCTTTAAGAGGTGAGCAAAACTCACTGAAGTCTAGTCTTCATGCTCTTAATCACGAAAAATATAGTAGTCAGGCTGTGTGGCAATTGCTCTTGTAGAATGAGAATTATGGTTGCAGAGAAGCAGAGTTCCATGGTAATGTCTACTGTCAGCAAAGGAGTCCCTTTGTTAGCGAAAATTGACATTTTAATTATGGCCATTTTGTGCATGGGAATTGGCATAATTACATTATGCCCTTTGCACCTACTCTGTATCATGTGCTTTATCCAGCTAATGGAATAAAGATATAATGTAATTATGCAGGGAAGCACTACTCTTGATTCTAGAAAAAATGCTTTCAAAGGACTCTCCAAAGCTTTGGATGAACTCACTCCTTACTACAAGGAAAACCACCTACGTGCAAATCCATCCAAGACACAGGTGTGTGCTTTCCATCTACGCAACCGTGAAGCCAAATGTCAGCTTAAAGCAATATTAGCACATTTTTTGAAGAGCGTCCCCAATTTTCAAAATTTGATATTTTTTGCACAGCTATGTTGGTAATTGTCTAGAAAACTACACATGCGAACGAGAATGCAAAAAAATGGGTATTTATCATAAAATGAGCGATTTTTGTAATTAGAATTGGGATCCTAGATTGTACTTAACGGCAGAGCTGGAAATGCTAAGTTTATGTCTGTCCATGATGAAATAGTGCCACCTCAAGAAAATGACCTCTAACTTGACTTGCCTGAACCAATAAAACGACTAATAGATGAGCGTAGATACGTTAATGACGCTATTTCCCGGCTATTTCATATTGGAAGGCCGTTTCCAGCAGCCGTTGAATTATTATCGGGATCTCGATATTAATTATTCTAGTTACAAAATTCCTTTGTTTGCGACACATAGATATTGTAGAGCTTAACCATTCACAGGTATAGTTTACTAGCCAGTTACCAATGCAACCATGTAAAAATCTCAATTTTTTTGAAAAATTGGGGGCGTTCTTAAAAAAAATGTGCTAATATTGCTTTAATGTAACCTGGTCTGGTACACCCCTGGAGCACTGTGATAACCCTGTCTACCTAGGAGTTACTTTGGACTGCACTCTCTCTTACAAGACCCACATCAAGAAGACGAAGAGTAAAGATGTTCAGGCAATAATATCTTGAACAAACTCACTGGCACAAGATGGGGTGCTCGTCCACATACCCTAAGATCGACGACACTTGCCCTGTGCTACTCATGTGCAGAGTATGCTTGCTC